>JASAMX010032471.1:0-18477 GCA_030248175.1 Microlaimidae sp. YZB2_3 | reverse complement strand
AAATGTAATATTATCCTATAAAAAGAACAAATTATTAAAGTTATTATGGTTTAAAACTGTTTTGCTTTGGACACGGACCCCACCTGACCTCCCTACTTAGATTTCAAAATTTCGGCACCCGGGTCGACCCCCCCCCCTAAAAAGCTAGGGGGGGAGGTCACTTCTGGGTACCCCCCCTCCTAGAATTCAAAATTTGATTTACCCCGGGTAACCACCCCTCTAGCTTCCCCGACCATGCTCACCTATGGTGATTGTTGGTTTGTTGTCCTTTGCCAGTAGCCAGGGTTTCCATCAACCCCGGTTTGGTCCGTCCGGCACGCTTCTCGCCTTGCTCACCCCCTCTTCCCACTCCCGGAGGAGCTCAGGAACTGCTGCGGGGTTCGCCCAAAGGTCCTCTGGTCCCAAGGTCGTATTATTGTTTATGCATGTGAAAAGATTTTGTGTTGTGTGTATTTGTGTTTTTCATAGCGGACAGTTTGGTAATGTGTGTTGTGTAGGATTGATTTTGTGTGGGTGGGGGAGTAAAGGGAAGGAGATTTCCCCCGCCCTGAGTTGGGCGAGGGTTCTCCTGACCCCGCGAGGAAGGTTTTCTTCCTCGTTGCTTGTTGCTGAGTGTCTTTTGTTTGAAGTGTTGGATTTTATTGTGGAAATTGCTGTAATGATATGGTTTGTGATCAAATAAATTTTGTTTTAATAAACATCAAAACTTTAAAATCACCACTAAAATAGTCTTTCCTGAACAGTGATTTCAATGCGTAAAATAAAGATGAAATTTGCTTTTAAAGTTTCATTTAAACACATGTCCAAGTTTTTTTAATGTTTTTTGCTTGTAAAACTATTCAAAATTTAAAAATTAAATTTTGAACGTAAGTCCAAACTTTTAAATTAACTTATGCTTTGTAAGAAGGTTATTGTTAAAACGTGTATGTCCTAACTTTTAAATTAAGAATTTTCTGTAATTGAAACGTTGAAAAACTGGGAACCAAGCGCGCCAGCAGCGCCGTACCTACGAAGCGGCAAAAAACTAGAAAAATCCCGGAAAACTGCTTTTTGCTTTGCAATATTTCAAAAAGTATTTAAGAAAATTGTTGAAAAGAAGGGGTCGGGGATTTTGAACACAGATGAATATTTGAAATATTTTTTAAGCTGTAAAATGTACTAGTCGCTTGCTGTTTCTCAATTTTCCCTCTACATATGATTGGCGCTAGTAGTTATTGTACCCTCTTCCTAACACTAAAAAACCCTTATTCCGAACTAGTCTATTACTCTTTGCAATTGTAAATAACGATATTGCTCCAGACAATCACACTAAAAAAAAGGTGCCAGAGTTGACTGGTTTTTTTCTGATCCTGATTTGAAAACGAAGGGTTAAGAGGTATTGTATTGTATTGTTTGTTTGTTTTGTATTGTTTGTAATTAACAAATTAGAAACAATACAAAACACAGCTCTCAGGGTCGCAACAGGGCACACCACAGACAAAAACACAAACATCATTCACACAGAGGCTAAAGTCCTCCCAATAGCAAAACACATTCAACTCCACGCAAAACAAGCAAAATTGGCAGCCATGTACACAAACAATCCACTCAACTATATAACATAACAACCTGCACCCAGCAGGCTCAAACAGCAAAAAATATTTCACAACAACAACTACACAACAAACATTCCAACAGACATACACAACAAAACCTACCTACAAAGCACTAAAACAACAAATCCACACAAACACAGTCACAAACCACATCAACAACACTCCAATAAATCCAATACTTCAAACAAAAGCACCAGCAATAAGCAACGAGGAAGAAAACCTTCCTCGCGGGGTCAGGAGAACCCTCGCCCAACTCAGGGCGGGGAAATCTCCTTTCCTCTACTCCTACCTACACAAAATCAATCCTACACAACACACATTACCAAACTGTCCGCTATGAAAAACACAAATACACACAACACAAAATCTTTTCACATGCATAAACATTAATACGACCTTGGGACCAGAGGACCTTTGGGCGAACCCCGCAGCAGTTGCTGAGCTCCTCCGGGAGTGGGAAGAGGGGGTGAGCAAGGCGAGAAGCGTGCCGGACGTACCAAACCGGGGTTGATGGAAACCCTGGCTACTGGCAAAGGACAACAATCACCATAGGTGAGCATGGTCGGGGAAGCTAGGGGGGTGGTTACCCGGGGTAAATCAAATTTTGAATTCTAGGAGGGGGGGTCCCAGGGGGGTCCGGACCCCCCCCCCTAGCTTTTTAGGGGGGGTCGACCCGGGGTGCGAAATTTTGAAATCTGAGGGAGGGTCAGTTTCCGGTGTCCAAATCAAAACAGTTTTAAACCATAATAACTTTAATAATTGTTCTTTTTATAGGATAATACTACATTTTATTGAATAAAAAGCCATATTCATGTATAAAAAGGGTGTAAAAGCATGAATATGTGATGAAAATTCACGTTTTTGGAAGAAAATTTAGTATAAAAAAATTTTCCCGAGGGGGGAGGGGGGGGGTCAGATTTCAAAATATAGAGGGGGGTCAGGGGTAAAAAATTCGAAATTTTGGGGGGAGGGGGGGCCCCTAGATTTTCGTCTAGGGGGGGGGGGCAAAATTTTGAGGCTAGGGGGTGCACGCCACCCTGCCCCTTTCTCACCTATGACAATCACACTAACAACACTGGTTAACCTTCATTGGAGGATCAGGATAGGGCATTACCAATTTTTTTTTAATTTTAAAATTAAGGTTAATTAAAAAGCTTAAATTTAAAACTGGGAAAAAATATAATGTTAAAAAACTTACCATTGAGAGCGGCTGCGTCCTCTTCTTTTTTCATGTTAACCAGGCTCTTAATTTTTGTGATCACATACTTACAGTAGGTCGTTTATGCGGGAAAAAAAATCAAAACAAACGTGTGAAAATTTTAATTGATGAGTCTCACGTAAGAAATAAATAATTGATATACCGTGTTTTATTTACATACACCGTAACCAAAGAACACTGAACTAAAAAACAACTAACCAGTGCAAGCAAAATTATTTATTAAGTAAGATTTATAAATTGTAATATTCGATTTTTTTTTAATTGAGCGATTTTTTTCTATTTAGTGTTATCTGCTTTTAAATTATAAATACCGTGAACATAATCACTTGAACCTTGAGTTTAAAAAAAATGTAATGATCGCAATAATTACTTTAGTAATCACTTTATGCGACTATAACATAGAAGTCAAGTCGGTTTGTTTAAATATAACAGGCAAGTATTTGCAACAGTGATGTTTCCGGGAGTTTTTAAAAGCGGAGCTTCGCTTATAGAAGCTCCGGAGCAACCCCCAGACCTCCACCCTATTTTTGTAATAACCTCATAAATAGCTAACGAGTGACGTCATAAGTTATTTTGTCAAAAATTTTTTGTAAATCAAATTTTTTTAAAACTTAATTAAAACGCAAGAAATAGTCTTAAAAATGCAAATAAAATAACTTAAAATGCATTTCAAGCTTAAATAAGCTTAAAATCAATCATTTAAATGGCGGAGCTCCCAAGCTCTCTCCGCTCTACATGGCTGGAGCTCCGGAGCATGATATAGGAGGGTAGGAACATCACTAATTTGCAGTGTTCTATACATGAGCATGGGGGGGTAGGGTGAGCGTGGGATCCACCCCCCCCCCCTTAGACTCGAAATTTCGGACCCCCCCCCTAGAAAAAATGTAGGGCCCTCTCCGGGCCCTCCCCCTATTTTTTTTTAATTTTGACAACCTACCCCCGTTGGAATTCTCAATCTAAACCCTCTCCCCGCCCTCCTTCTAAGCCAAATTTTGAGTATAAATCTGGGTCAAAATTTACTGTCAGAAACACGTTTTTGTAGTAAAAAACAGTACTTTTGCAGACCTGTGCACTGCCCTTCCCCCCCGGCGTTAAAAACGGGGGGAGGCAATTCCAAAATGGGGGGGCACGGGGGGCAACTTTTTTGAAACGGGGGGGGGGCAATAAAACGGGGAGGCAAGCAGGGGGGAAAGAAAAAAAAAAAAAGGAGAAAAAAAGAGAAAAAAAAGAAGGGAAAAGGGAAAAAAGGGACAAAAAAGCGAAAATAAGGTAAAAATAGGTCTAAAATGGCTTAAAATACATTGAAATAGGCTAAAAACTGCAAAAAATTCGCGATGATGGCGTCAACATAGGTCAAAAATGGCGTCATAATTTTAGGGTACTTTTTCATTTTTTGGCGGGGGGGGGGGTGGCAATAAAACGGGGGGCGGCAAATCCTCCAATAAAACGGGGGGGGGCATTTCCAGACCGTGCACAGGTCTGCTTTTGTACTCTTTTTTATACATAAGATAAAACCTATTTTGGTGTATAAAATTTTATATTAGTGCTAAAAAGCTTGAATCAATGATTTAAAAAACTTTGTTTGGAAGCCAGACACCTCCTGACCCCCCGTCTAGATTTCAAACTGGGCTACCCTGGGTCGACCCACCCCCCTCTAAAAAGCTAGGGGGTACAACAACCCCTTGGACCCCCCTCTTAGCTTTCAAAGGGCCATTTACCCGGGGTAGCCACCTCCTAGCTTGCCGGTCCATGCTCATGTGTATGACTGTTCTGATCAGCAAAAAATTATGTTGAGTCAAGTCTTTGTTTCTTTTATCTCCTTAAAACTGACAAAGATTTGCAGTATCTGTGCACGGTCTGGAAATATACCCCCCAGATTATTAGTGGCTGTGCTGTGCCCACCCCCCCCCCCCCCGCTGCCAGGCCAAAATAAAAAATTCCCAAAAATTATGGCGCCATTTGCACTTATTATGACGCCATCATCGCGAAATTTTTCTAGTTTTTACCCTACTTCAATTTATTCTAAGTCATTTTAGACCAATTTTTACTTAAATTTCGCTTTTTTTCTCTTTTTTTACTTTCTCCCCTGCTTGCACTCGTTTTATTGCTTCCCTTACCATTTCAAAAAATTGCTTCTCGTACACCCATTTTAGAATTGTCCCCCATCCCCAATGAAACCACGGGATTTCAAAAAAATTCCTTCCCGTACCCCACTCATTTTGGAATTACCCTCCCTCCCAAATAAAACCCCAGGGGGGGCAGTGCGCAGGTCTGATTTGGACGATTTTTTTGTTTTTTGAAAACTTAAAAAAATTTATCTGCATGTTTTGATAGTTAAACTCATAAATGCGAAGAGTTGTGTTGTGCTTGAGAGAGGGAGATTGTTGTGGTGCAACATCCCATACCTGCCTACCACCCTAACTTTGTAGATTAACTTTTTTTGCAAAGATCGTGTACACTTAGTTTAAGATTATGTCAGTAAAACTTATCTCCAGAAAACAGTTTTATCAGTGTATAAATTGTAATCTTAGCTTAGCTGTAAACTGATATATTAAATTTTCCTAAAATTGACATTTTTCTTTACGGCAACATGCGCACTCAAAACTATTTATGCGCGCATCCGTTTCGTGTTAACTGTTTTTTTTTAATATTTTAAATGTGCAGGTGTGTTTTGTTTCAGACCTGTGCACGGTCTGAAAATGCCCCCCCCCGTTTTATTGGAGGATTTGCCCCCCACCCGCTAAAAAATGAAAAAGTACCCTAAAATTATGACGCCATTTTTGACCTATGATGACGCCATCATCGCGAATTTTATGCAGTTTTTAGCCTATTTTAATGTATTTTAAGCCATTTTAGACCTATTTTTACCTTATTTCCGCTTTTTTTGTCCTTTTTTCAGTTTTCCCTTCTTTTTTTCTCCTTTTTTCTCTTTTTCTTTCCCCCCCTGCTTGCCCCCCCCCCCCGTTTCAAAAAAGTTGCCCCCTGTGCCCCCCATTTTGGAATTGCCCCCCCCCGTTTTAACCCCGGGGGGGAAGTGCACAGGCCTGTTTGCTTTGCGGGTTTGTTTTGTTTTTGACATATTATTTCGTTTGATTTGTTTTTCTGCTTTTGTTGTAAAATTTTGGCACATTTTGTTTATTTTGTTTTTTTTTATTTTGTTTTAACCGATTTCCCTCAAAAACGACCTGGTGCATATCCGGCACGGTCATGTCACCCAGTTTTTTCACTAAATTCTTCTCCAGCCAATCCCACTGCTCCGATATTTCCTTTCGAGACAAACCTACCGCTAGCACTAAAATCACGAAATAAAATTTTATTCTGTTTTGTTTTTGTTTGTTTTCCTGTGTTTTTTTATGTTTGATATTAACTATTAAATCACAAGATCAATTATAGAAATGGAGAAAAATCAAATTATGGGAAAAATGGTTTTTCCCTAGCTCGTAACCACTTCTAAACTTGAAAATTGCGTAACAAAAACAAACTTTTTCTCAGTTCTTTTTTTTTGATAACGTTTAATGAAATTTTAACGTACTTCTTAAAACGTCGCATAATTATTTTTAATTGAAATTTTTAAAACATAAAATATATAACCTTATAAAAATGAATAAAAAAGGTTTTTTAGCAAGGACATGGCAATCTTTAGTAAAACAATATTTCTAGAAACACCAAAATAATACAATAAACATGAAAAACGAGCAAATTTTTAATTTTTTTTTTGAAATTTTCACCGCTTTTGTTACTTGGAAAAAAATTGTTGGACTAAATAGACCTAAAAAATTAAGTTTATGACCAGATGCTATCAATGAAACCTATTGTATCAGTGCTGTATTTTTATTTAGCAAAGTCTAAGTAAAGTGCAAAAATTATGCTAAATGTTATATGATGATACTCAAATCAATAATGTTTATTTAACGGCTTGTTATAAAGAAACGTCGAACATAGGTGTTTTTGGTCTGGTCGGCTATAGGGGGGGTCCACCCCCGGGTGGAAGGTCAAAATTGTTTAGGAGTCCAGTGGGTTCCAGTTCCAGACCCACCTGACCTTTCAGGGGGGTCGATCCGGGGTACGAAATTTTAAATTTAGGGAGGGGTCCAGAGAGGTCCGATTTTTAACAGTTTTTTTAAATTAGTAATTCAAGTGTTTTTAGGTCTAATATTGTATTTTATATACTAAAACAGCCTATTTAGGCCTAAAAGGTAACACTGTTTTTTACTAAAAAACTGTGTTTTGGACAGTAAATAAAAAATTATACTAGTAAATTGGTCGGGAGAGGAGGGGGAGGGAAGTCAACTTCGCTTGGGGGGAGGTGAGTGGGCTGGCCGGACCGCTTTCGAGCTTTGGGGGGAGGGGGGCCTAGACGGTTCGAAAATTTGGCTTTAGGGGGCTGGACCCCTTTGCCCCCCTCCCCAAAAAAAAACACCTATGACGTCGACTTTGAATAGTTGACTTTCGACTCAAGCCATGGACAAAAACGGTATTAGTCTTAAAAGAGCACTGTCACAAATCAAATGCCTATATCACCCGAAACACATTACTCCGTTAATACAAACCAATGGAGCTGAATTTTAATGATACCGTAGCCTTTGAAGTGGAGGACTCTAAATACCAAATTTGAATGAGGTAGGTTTGCTATTACAGAAACAGTCCGATTTGGTTGGACTATATAGGAATTTAATTTGTGACAGTGCTCCTTTAAGCAAATAGACAAGTAAAGTGAAGCTTAAAAACTAAGCTAAATTTTATTATTATTATAATCAAAATGTTCATTTAACAGCTTGTTATTAAAGGTGCGGTGCTGAGTCAAACTTTTTGTTTTGGATTTTGATTATTTTTTTGTGAAAATCTTACCCCTACGCCCTACCCCCAATAAGCCGCAAAAATTTTTCCATCAAAATATTTTCAGTGGTTCAGGAAATATAACCATACATGGGAACGGGGGGAGTTAACCCCAACCCCCCTCCGAATTCTAAGATAGGGGTTTAACTACCCTACTCAGAAATGGAGGGGAGAAAAGGTTACCCCCCCCCATTTTTGAAAAAAAATGAAGAAAAAAAATGTCTTTAAAATGAGTTCTAACTGCCTCCAAACTTTTTTTTTGAGGTCGAAACGAATCTTTTATGCAATAAAGTTAAAAAATGCAATAAAAAGGGTTTTTTGACCTAAAATTAGTGTTTTTTTCCCTATTTTTCCTTCAAAATCGAAAAACAATATGGGTAAAACACACTCTATGGACAAAAAAACTATATGGATAAAATGCGTTTCTCGGATTTTAACGCCCCCCCCCCTCTTATTCAGGGTTTAACCCCTCCCCCCACTCCGGACCAACTTGCTCCTGTATGGATATGATATGACCATCAGAAAACGGCGTTTTTTTGACAATGCTGTACTTAAAAAATTGCTCAATGGGTATTAAATTATACATTACAAAATATGCACTCAAAGAAAGCTTTTGATTGTTAAGATTGGTGCAATATTTGTGGAGGTATTGCGTTTTCCGTACAAAAAAACCCAAAAATTTTTTGCTAAACACACCAAACAACGACTGTGATTTGATTAAGTTTGAACAAAAATTTTTGCCGCCACTTTGTATTTTTAGCAAATTGCAGGTTTTTTGTACAGGAGACGCAATATCTCGAGAAATACTAAACTCATCTTAACGATCAAGGTACCTATCAAATTAAAGTAGAAAATAGGCACTTTTTTAGTGTATATTTTGTAACTTAAATTTTTATACCCATTAAGTAATTTTAAGTACCGTACAGAATTTAAAAAAACGTTATTTTGAGAGAGACCCATCTCCTGAACCACCAAACATATTTTGATTAAAAAATTTTTGTGGGCTATTAAGGGGTAAGGTTTTCCACAAAGAATCATCAAAATCGAAGAAAAAAGTTCAATTCGGTCGGTACTGCACATTTAACCAACTAGTTTAAGTAAAATAAAGCGCAAAAATTAAGTTAAATTTGATCAAGATAATTTTTTTTACTTACAATAGCTAACTTCCGACTCGTCTGTCTGCAGTAAGATCCGGTAGGGCGGGGGCCGGGTGTCGAAAATAGAGTCCATTGTGCCGACCAAGAGTGAAGACAAACCGGTCGTCCCATGGCCTTTTCGGCGCTGCAAAACGAAGAAGGGGTTGGCTCTGTCTGTTAGCCTAAAATAAAAAAAGTATAATAAGTATATCTAGCTAAAGGAACGATAAATTTAGCATCATTGTAGAACGAAGAAGAGGTTGGCCTGGTTTAAAATTAAAATGAACATAATATCTAGTTAACGAAAAGTCAATGTAACCTTTCTGCAGAACAAAGAATGGGTTGGCGCGGTCCGTCAGTCTGGAATTGAAAACAACGAGCATATCTTCCTAACGGAAGGGCTAATTTAGTACCTCTGTAAAACATACATGGGCAAGTTGGTCCGGAGTGGGGGGGGTTAAACCCCAAATTAGGGGGGGGGTTAAAATCCGAGAAACGCAAAATACCCATATCGTTTTTTTTCTGGAGTGCATTTTACCCATATCGTTTTTCGATTTTGAAGGAAAAATAGGTAAAAAACGCTAATTTTAGGTCAAAAAGCCCTTTTTATCGCATTTTTGAGGTTTTTATTGCTTAAAACATTCATTTTGACCTCAAAACTTAAGTTTGGAGGCAGTTAGAAGTCATTTTAAAGACATTTTTTTCTTCATTTTTCCAAAATTGGGGGGGTAACCTTTTCTCCCCCCCCACTTTACTAAGTAAGGGAGTTAAATCCCTATTTCGGAATTTTAAGAAGAGTTAACCCCCCCCAACCCCCCCCCCCGTGCCCATGTATGCTGTAAAACGAAGGAGATGTTGTCCACGTATTTTAGCCTGGAATTGAAAAAAATAAATGGAAGTATTTCGCTAACGGATATGAAAAAAACAACACTAAAATGAGCGTATCCAGCTAACAGAACAGTCAATTGAAGCGCGATTGCACATCAAAAAGGTTGATCTGGTCCGTCAGTCTGAAATTGAAAAAATAATATAATACGAGCGTATCTTCCTAACGAAACGGTCAATTACCGCCATCGCAGAACAAAAAAAAAGAAGTTGGCCCAGTCTTTTAGTTTGGAACCAATAGAAAAAAATTAAACTGAGTATATCTCGCTTATATAAATACCTCTCGAAATCCTGTGATGGTTGGCATAGGTCGGGCCCTTTGTTGATGGTTGGGGGGGGGGTTAGGGGGTCACCGACCTCATAATTATGCAGGTACGAGATATAGCCAGGAAAATAATTGTCAGTTTTCTCTATCAGAAAAAAAACAATTAGTAATTATTTATAATCAATATTTATATAGTCATCGGTGGTCATTACAGCTAGCTGACAGAGAGAGCCGAGCCGTCATAACCTAAAAAAAAAAAAAACAAGAAAAATAAAAATCATCGGGGGGGTGTAGGCGAGAGCCAGGGAGGAGAAGAAGTGGCGGGGGGGGGGGGGAGCAACTTCGGAAGAAATCACTTAGGCTAGATGGGGGGTCAGACCGGCACTGGAGAAGGCTGATGGGGGGAGGGGTCGAAAATGGGAGAGAGGGGGGAGAGGGGTCAAAAATGGATCTTAGGGGGATAGGTCTCAGAGGCCGTAGGGGGGGGGGTTCCACCCCCCTACCCTCACCCCATCGGTGACCTATGATGGTTGGTGCCTGAAACCTTTGTGATGGTTGGTGCCTGCGGTATCTCTTCGAAGAAGAAAGTTTTAATAATAGTTTTTTTATAAGATAATACTAGATTTTATTGAATAGAAAGCCATATTTTGGTATAAAAAGGAAATTCACGTTTTTGGAAGAAAATTTAGTATAACAAAAGTACTTAAAATGTTCTAGAGAGGGGGGGGGTCAGATTTTAAAATCAAGAAGGGGTTCAGGTTCAGGGGTAAAAAAAATCGAAAATTTGGAGGGAGGGGCCCCCTGGATTTTTTTCTAGGGATGGGGGCAAAATTTCGAGGCTATGGGGGTGGATCTCATCTCACCCCACTCAACCCCCCCCTTATTCATCTATGGATAGGACCCCCAAAATAACGTTTTTTTAATATTCTGTGTTGTTGTATAGGTGTTTTTAGTCAGGTCCGCTAGGGGAGGGTCCAACCCCGCGTGGGTGCCATTGAGTCCCAAGGACCGTGCTGACCTTCGGGCAGAACATTGTTATCAATCTTGGACAAAGAGTCTTAACCATAGGGGTGAAATTTTTTTGCCCCTCCTGACTTGTCTTAGCGCCTGCCCTTTGTATAATCTGCATAGAGGAGATAAGTTTCGGGTAATGCAACAACATCAACAACAAGCTTCGGGCAGTACCCAACGGGCTTACGGTTACCACCTGGTTGCTGAATCTTTTTTTCATAGAAATGAGTCTCGCTTGGCGTGGCTAAAAAAAAGGTTGTTGTACGTCGGCCACACATGGCAGTTTTCCATCTAGCAAACCAGTGGACAAATACAGCTCTATTGTGTGTGGAGTTTGTACCACTGGCCTTGCAGGAACACCAGATACTGCCCATGTACGATGTTAAATAGGCGACTTAAAAAATCCTTTAGACAAAGACCTCGGAATGAGTGAACACTGCATGCAGAGAGCATTCTAGCGGAAAAGGTTGCCAACGTTATTAATGTTGGACGAAGAGTCTCAACCATAAGGGTGAAACTTTTTCACCCCTCCTGGCTTGTCTTAGCGCCTGCCCTTTGCATAATCTGCATAGAGAAGGAAGATATGTTTCAGGTCATGCAACAACAACAACAAGAAAAACCCCCAGGTGGAAGGCCAAAATTTTAAGGGGGGTCCGGACCCCCTGGCTTTTAAGGGAGGGTCAACCCCGGGTGCGGCATTTCAAATTTAGAGGAAGGGGGGTCAGGGCAGGCGGATGCGATTTTTTAACAAAGTTTTTTAAATCAATAATTTAAATGTTTTTATGTCTAATATTGAATTTTATATACTAAAACAACCTATTTAGGCCTAAAAAAAGTGTATTTAAACATTGTTTAAAAAAAACTGTGTTTTTGACAGTAAATAAAAAATTATACTTCCAAATAAATTCGTCGGGTGGGGGGAGGGGGTCAGCCTCGCTTGGGGGTCAAGCCGGACCGATCTCGAGCTTTGGGGGGGGGGGCTGGATTTTTTCTAGGGAGGGATCCGAAATTTTAGCTCTAGGGCGGGGGGGTAGTGGACCCTTCTGCCCCCCCCCAAAAAAAACACCTATGGCCATAGGTGTTTTTGGTCAGGTCCGCTAAAGGGGGGGTCCACCGCTGGGTTGAAGGCCAAAATTTTTAGGGGGGATCCGGACCCCCTGGCTTTTTAGAGTGGGGGTCGACCCTGGGTGCGAGATTTCAAAATTAGGGGGGAGTCAGGGGGTCCGATTTTTTAACAAAGTTTTTTAAATCAATATAATCAGTGTTTTTACGTCTAATATTGAATTTTATATACTAAAACAGCCTATTTAGGCCTAAAAAGTGTATTTAAACACTGTTTTTTTAACTAAAAAAACGTGTTTTGACAGTAAATAAAAAATTATACTTCCAAATTAGTCGGGAGGGGGGTCAGCCTCGCTAGGAGGAGTTAGGCCGGACCGCTCTCGAGCTTTGGGGGGAGGGGGGCTGGATTTTTTCTAGAGGGTCTGAAATTTTGGCTCTAGCGGGGGTGGACCCCTCATCCCCCCCAAAATGGCTGTACTTATTGCTATAAAAATTTAAGTTACAAAATATACACTCAAAAAAGAGAGAAAGAGAGAGAGATTAATTTTTAGAAAAAAAAAATAACACAAAGATTTATAGACAACTTCTTTATGGACATTAATTTTTTTTTACCGCAAAAAATCTGAAAACATTCTGTTCTGGAGTTTCCAATTTTGGAGATTTTAAAATTAATATCACATTTAAAATTAAAACATTATCACTCATAAAGAACACACATCGCTTTAAAACATGGAAAACTACATGATGGACAATTAATAGTTGTTTAGGTGGTAAAAATTTTAAACAGTCGTTATTATGTTTATTGAGTACATAATTCGACGTTTTGATTGCAACCATACATGGGCACAAGGGGGAGGGGGGTTGGGGGGTTAACCCCCCAAAATTCTGAGAAGGGGGGTTTAGCCCCCCTCCCCCACTTAAGTGGAGGTCAAAATAAATGTTTTAAGCAATAAAAATCCCAAAAATGTTATAAAAAGGGCTTTTTGAGCTAAAATTAGCGTTTTTTACCTATTTTTCCTTTAAAATCGAAAAACGATATGGGTAAAATGCACTCAAGAAAAAAAAACGATATGGGTATTTTGCGTTTCCTGGATTTTAACCCCCCTCCCTAATTTGGGGTTTAACCTCCCCCAATGCCGGGCCAACTTTCCCATGTATGATTGTAACTACAATCATCATCAGGCAATCAAGATTCAAGATTCAAGATTTTATTTTCTAGTAATACATTAAGAAAAACACAAACACAAATGTGATTGCAACCAAAATGAGTTACAAAAACAAGAAGAAAAACACACAAAGTTGCAAGAAGACCTGGCTGATTTTGACTTACTAGAAAAAAATGACTAAAGGCTTTAGAAAATAAAGCTCTTTATTTAGTCATTATAATTTCCATGAGTTAATTCATCAAAGATTTTTTAAATTGGTATAGAGTTTTGGAACTAACTTGATCTTCATTTAGATAATTCCATTTACTTATAACTCTACTAAAAAAACTGTTTTCTACAGTTGACTCTTGAGTGCTGTTTTTTGAGTTTTTTTGAATGTCCTCTGGTTGAATTTGGGTTAAGAACAAAATATTTCTCAGGGTTTAAATTTACCAGTTGATTTAAGATTTTATATGTTTCAAACATATCCATCTTTTCTCTTCTTTTCTCTAAAGTTTCCAGATTAAGTGTACTTAGTCTATTTATGTATCCAGTATCTTTTAAGTTGCAAGATTTAAAAACTCGTTTGGTAAAATAGCGTTGGACTTTTTCTATAATATATTTATCTTTAGTCATATATGGGTTCCAAACAACACTTGCGTACTCAACAGTAGGACGCACAAAACTTTTATAAACAATAAGATAGTTTTTAATGGATTGGGATTTGAAACATCTAAAAATTAAGTTAACTGTTTTTAAAGCTTTGCTAGCTATTTTTTACAGTGTGTTGAAAACTTTAAGTCACTAGTGATGAACACACCTAAGTCTTTTACCATATTAGTTTTAGGTAGCTTCTTATTATTTAAGTAATAATCCGTTTTGTGTACATTTTTACAAGTATTTAAATGTAGTACTTCACATTTATTTTCAGATAAATTGAGCTGCCAATCTTGAGCCCATTGGGCAATTCTATTTAGATCATCTTGTAATTTAATTTTTTTTTTTTTTTAAAGCTGAAGCGGGCCGGCCATGGATATTCCATATTACCGCCTACCACCCTATATCAGCACTGTTGTTGATGTAGAATGTTAGTCAAAGCCCCACCCCTATCAGAGGATTTTAGGGATTAGATGTGAGGTTATGTTTAATAATACAGAGAGAACAATAAAAATAATAAAAATAAAAAAAGGTATAATAAAAGGACTATAAGCAAAAGTAAGAAGAGTCGGGAGTTGATCATGATGATGGCTGAAAGTAGGTAACATTTTGATGTTGATGGTGGTTCTTGCTGGAAGTTTTGGTTTGTCCCTTTTTGTTGTTTTTGTTGTTTTTTTTTTGATTGTCATTTGAGTCTGAAAAACTGGTATAAACCTTTGCATCATCTGCAAAAAGTCTGAAAAAAAATTTGAATTTTGGAAATTGAATATGTTAAATAATAAGAAAAGATGGTCTAATGAGTGTGGTTGTTGTCTGGGTAGGAGGTGAAGTGTTGTTTATTTTTTTATTTCTCTATTTGTTAAAAGCTTCTATTTTTAGAGTCTGAGATTATATTTATTTATTTAAGTTTTGATGCGATAGGTTAAGCTTTAGAATAGAAATATATTTATGATTTTTTATCTTAGAAGTTATTGTAAATGGTTGTGTCTGTGCTTTTTCTTTAAATGCTGGGTATTATATTTAAAAGATAGAGCTGCTTTTATCTGTTATTTTTTAGAATGTGAGAGATTGGAGATAGTTTTCTTTGAATTTTGATTTTTTGTTGGTGTAGTTAGTGATTTTATTTTGGAGTTCTTGATAATTTTTGGATATTTTAGAAGGGGTTCTGTCTTTTGCTGCGCTTTAGAAGAGAGGATTGGAGTGAGATTTATTTCGAGTTTTTTAGATTTACTCTCTTAGAAATTTATGTTTTGTGTTTGGTTGTGGTTTGGGTATATGGATTTTTTTCTTTGGTGAAAGAGCTATATTAATTTTTTGCTTTTTCAGAGTCTTCAGTTTTAACTCTCTGCATTGTATTGGAGGATAGCTTCTTGGATTTTAGGATTTGTTTATATTATAAATTATCGTGTGATTTGAGTCTTTTTTTTGATCTGATTTGATTTTTTATTTTGATAAGTTTTGAATTGTTTTAATTGATTTTTAATTGTTTATGCTGTTTTTGTTTTTTTTTTATTTTGGAGTTTATAATATGTTTTTATATGCTTTTTTTTAAGTTTTTTTTGCTTTTTTTTAGCATGTTGATAATTTTGTTATGAATTATTAGTCTGGATGTGTTCTGTTATTTAAATTTAATCGTTTTAAGCTAGGCTTGCTGCTGTTGCATTTTTCGTAGTACGTGTTGTTTTCTTTTTTATAAATTGTTTTTTAATATTTGTTGAGTAATGTTTATATTGGGTTTTGTGTGTTCTTTGTTTCTAGTGCTAGTAGAGTCTAGTTCTATATGTGTTATTATTTTTAAGTTGCTTCGTAAGTCCTTCTGTTTGTCTTTATGTGTTTTTCGTGTTTTAGTTTTGTTTGTTTGTAGGGTTGTATTTGTTTTTTTGTTTTGTTTCTCTTTTTGTTTCTATTTTGTTTTTTTTGTGCTTGTAGTGTCTGTCTGGTGTTTGTCTGCTCGTTCTGGGTTGGTGCTTCTTTTGTTGCTTAGAATGCGTTGTTTTTTTTTTGTTTTTTTTTTTTTTGTTTTGTTTTTTTTGTGTTGCGCTTTGTTATTTAGTTGTTCTCTTTTTGTGTTTTTGTGTTAATTGTTTTTCGATTTTTTTTCCGTCTTTGCTTACAGATTGTTCCCTTCTAAGTAACTATTTTTTTCGGCGCCCAATCATTGCATGATGATGATTGTAGATACAATTGAAACGTCGCATTATGCTCTCAATAACCATTTTATCTGCTGATTTTTTGTTCATTATTAAATGTCGATTTCTAACAAATTCAAATAAACATAATTGCGATACTAGCACTGACTATTTTCTTGTGCATTTAATTTTAATAAATGAAATAAACTTTAAATTTTACCAGAAAGCTTGTCCAAACAAAACTTCTTCGGGTTTAACCCACATAATTTTTGTAACTTACAAAAACACAAAACAATGGGGCGGAGATATTTTGTAAAAAAGCCGAAATAGTTTATCACTATTAAAACAACATTGTAATGCACATAATAATATTATATTCACATGATTATTTACAATTCTTCAAGATGGACAATGGAATGGAAAGAGAGAGATAAAGATAAAATGAAATACCGCAGGGAAATTGGCAGGCTTTCATGCCGGCCTTCCTGCCGGCTTTCCCCCCAGCTCTTGCTTTTATGTGGTTTTTAAACAAAAATTACAATTTATGAAAATAGCTAAAAACTAATGAAATATGAATTTTCTAATTAGTTTTGATATCAAAATATATTTTATTTTAATTTAAATACGTTTTTTATTAAAAAAAACTTCAGCAGGGGTTTTTGCCTGCTATTGCGCTGGTCTTCGCAACACATTTAATTTACTCCTTTTTCCTATAACCCTAATTACAATGTTTTCAAAGCGTTTTCTTTAACAAATAAGGCGGCTAAAACAGAAAAGCCAGCAATTTGAAACCAGGAGCTAGCTAAGCCTCCCAGCTAAGAGCCAGCAGGCATTGGGGGGGTTCCCAGAAATTTTGTCTTTTACAATATGTCTTTCATTCAACCTCTCCTCTTCTACAACTTGTCTTTGAAAAACTCGTTTTTTAAACATCTTGTCTTTGGAAAACTCATCTTTTGGATGCGATTTTGCAAATGTACTTTTTAAAAGACAAGTTTCTCCTTTTTTTGACTAAAACAATGTATTAAAAACCTTTTTTTACCTAAGCCTAAGCAAAAAATAAAAATCAAGCAAAATTTTTATCATGATAAACAGACCTGTGCACGGTCTGAAAATGCCCCCCCCGCCAAAAATTGAAAAAGTACCCAAAAATTATGACGCCATTTTTGACTTATGATGACGCCATCATCGCAATTTTTTTGCAGTTTTTAGCCTATTTCAATGTATTTTAAGCCATTTCAGACCTATTTTTACCTTATTTTCGCTTTTTTGTCCTTTTTTTCTCTTTTCCTTTCTTTTTTTCTCTCACCCTTGCTTGCCCCCCGATTTCAAAAAAGTTGCCCCCCTTGCCCCCCTATTTTGGAATTGCCCCCCCCCCCATTTAAAACCAAGGGAGGGGGGCAGTGCACAGGTCTGTGATAAACTTTTATTAAATGATTTATTCAAAAAACTGAGAACCTAAACCTAAGAAAAAACCTAAAATTCAAGCGAAACCTTATTATGGTAAATTTGTATTTAATGATGCTTTCTGAACTGAAAGGTAAAAACATTATTTTTTTCCTAAGCCTAAGCAAAACCCGAAAATTAAAGAAAATTTTATCATCGGACCTGTGCACGATTTGAAAATACCCCCCCGCTTTATTGGAGGATTTGCCCCCCCCCCCGTTTTATTGCCCTGCCACCAGCGGAAAATGAAAAAAGTACCCAAAAATTATGATGCCCTTTTTTTACCTATTATGACACCATGATTGCAAAATTTTTGCAGTTTTTAGCCTATTTGAATGCATTTTAAGCTATTTTAGACCTATTTTTGCCTTTTTTTTCGCTTTTTTTGTCCTTTTTTTCCCTATGCCTTTCTTTTTCCTTTTTCTTTTTTTCTTTTTCCCCTTTTTCCCCCCTGCTTGCCCCCCATTTATTGCCCCACCTTGTTTCAAAAAAGTTTGCCCCCCAGGCCCCCAACCATTTTTGAATTGCCCCCCCTCGTTTAAACCCCAGGGGGCCAGTGTATACGGGGTTTATATCATTGGGGTAGTAACTCACATTTTTGAAAGTAGGTTTACAAAATAGCACCCAAAAGATGGAGTTCCAAGACAAGATGTTTAAAAGACCAGTTTTCTGGAGACAAGATGTAGAAGACAAAAACAAGATGTTGAAAGACGAGATGTAGAAGACAAAATTTTTGGACACCACGTTTGCACTGGCTCTTGCGCTGGTCTTCCAACCCTATTTAATCCGCTTGTTTTTCCTCTGTATCCAATACTCAAATTAAATAAAATTAATATAAATTATAATATCATCCCATTTAATAATCTGATGTAATATTATTTCCATTATGTTCAAAATCTTATATCAAAAATTATCGTTACTAAGTACCATTACTATAACATTATTATTACTCATATCATACTAATAACTTTTGGTATTAGTGCAGTATAACACTACCACTGAGATAAGGAAAATCTTGCATTCACACATATACATAGGTGTTTTTGGTCGGGTCCACTAGGGTGGGTCCACAAAAAAGGAAAGCCAAAATTTTT
>JASAMX010032470.1:0-13591 GCA_030248175.1 Microlaimidae sp. YZB2_3 | reverse complement strand
AAAAATTAACGTGTTTTTTTCGCAAAAAAATTAGATGAAAGTGACAAAAATTGTTTCAACAACAAAGAAAGTCATTTATTTAAAAAACCCAAGTTCTTTTGAAAACTTTTAGTCGTTTTTACAAAAAAAAACTTTTTTCAGTTAATCGCCATTTAAAAGAAAAAAATCTTATTAACATGTTTTTAAAAGTTATGACTCTCAATTATTATTATATTTTTTTGCCACGTTTATGTACCATTAAAAAAGCTTGTTTATGTAATGTTCTTTAAAAGTATTTGTAAGCTTAATTTATTAATATTATGTTTGTTTTAGCCTTTTCCTGACAAAGAAACACGTTTGTTTGTTTGGAAACGTAAAAATTTGAGGATTACGCCCGAAAATACATATTTTTTATCTTATTTAAAATTGTAAAGAGGAATTACATCAGGGTAACATATATTTGGAAATTTATGGAGAAAGGAAACATTAGATTTTTTTCTAAGGGGCCGCCGAAATTTCGAGGCTAGAAGGTGAACCTTCACCTTACCCCTGGGCATAGGTGTTTTTGGTCGGGTCCGCTAGGGGGGTCCACCCCCGGGTGGAAGGCCAAAATTTTTTAGGGGGGTCCAGGGGGGTCCGGACCCCCCTGGCTTTTTAGGGGGGTCGACCCCGGGTGCGAGATTTCAAATTTAGGGGGGGTCAGGGGGGTCCAATTTTTTAGCAAAATTTTTTTAACTCAATAATTTGTGTTTTTAGGTCTAATATTGAATTTTATGTATTAAAACAGCCTATTTAGGCCTAAAAAGTGTATTTAAACACTGTTTTTAACTAAAAACCCGTGTTTTTGACAGTAAATAAAAAAATATAATTCCGAATTGGTCGGGAGGGGGGTCAGCCTCGCTAGGGGGGGTCTGGCCGGACCGCTCTCGAGCTTTGGGGGGGAGGGGGGGGCTGAATTTTTTTCTAGGGGGGGGGTCCGAAATTTTGGCTCTAGGGGGGTGCACCCCTCTGTCCCCCCCAAAAAACACCTATACCCCTGGGCCCTTGTTCATAAGTTACTTATCACAGTTAGTTTTTTTTTAGGTTTTATCCTTTTCTGTGCCAAGCAGTACAGAATGTGGCCGAGGACAAAGAGGTTGATCTCAACGGAAAAGAAGTTTACGTTAGTTTTAGAAACGTCCCTACAAGACTGAAGTATGTATTAGTAGAAAAGAAACATGAATGCACGATGGCTTAGCATGTATGTTTACACATGGATGCGAAATGTCTCTTAGCACAAATGCAATAATGCATATGCGTGAATAAATTATGGCAAAAAGGCTCAACGTATATTTATTGTTTAATTATACATAAATTTATAAGTACATTATTCGTATATTTTGCACAGGGGCGTAGCCAGGATTTCGGAATGGGGGGGGGTTGTACTCCATACAAATTTTTCAAAAGGGGGGGGGGTTGTAGGGAGTTGTACGCCAAATTTTCAAAATACCGTAAAAAAGACATTAAAAAAGGGTAAAAAGTTTTGCGCTTCGCGCTAGGTGATTCTTTTTGTTGTTATTTGCATTGTTTTTTTAAGTTAAACTTGAAAAATTTCCGGTTTAAAAAGGTATAACATTAAAAATCGTGCGATAGCACGAAAAAATTTTCTAAAATTGTCTTTGAAATTCAATAAAAACATCACTTAAATGTTGTAAAAAGGTATATAAATGTCGAGCGCTGAGCGGAGCGAAGCGCGAGGAAATTTTTTAAAATTGTTCTGTTTGGACCCCCAAATTTTTACCTCCGCCAACCCAAAAGGGGGGGGTTGCCACCCCTACAACCCCCCCCCTGGCTACGCCCTTGTTTGCACCTAGTTTTTAAAAATGTTTCTAGTTATAGCAAAAAATTTTTCTAATTATAGCAAATATTTTGTTAGTCTCACCACGTTAGTTTTTATTACAATTCCTCACACACCTATGACCTATCATCTTTTTATTAATTTGATTTAAGGACTAAAACAGATACAAATACAAACCATGTTACCATAATAATTTACTAATTTTTTATTGCGCTTTTTAGTAAATATCAGCTTAATTCATAAATATAAAAAGCCACTTCTATTTGTGTGTGTTTTAGTTAAAGTTTTTTTGCATTGTAACCAAAAATGCCATATTTTTAAACATTCAAAGATTTTTAGCAAACAATCTTTTTTGGCTATTAAGCACAAAATGACTTTCTGTACATTTTTTACCTTGGTTATTTTTAACAGAAAAACTAAATTTCGGCTAATTAGTCTTAAGTGGCTAATCCGGTAATTATAAAACGTTTAAATCAGTAAAATGGACTACAAACATAGGTTAAGGCTTTACAAATAAAAGTAATATTCAATTTTATTTTTTTACACAGTATTTATAGAATTTCGAACCAAGTCTCTTATAACACTGGTTTCATAGATGTTTTTGGTCGGGTCCACCCCGGGTGGAAGACCACAATTTTTTAGGGCAGTCTAGGGGGGTCAGGACCCCACTTTCTTTTAGGGGGGGGGGGTCGACCCCGTGTGCAAGATTTCAAATTTAGGGGAGGGTCAGGGGGTCCGATTTTTTAATGAAGTTTTTTTAAATCAATAAGTGTTTTTAGGTCTAATATTGAATTTTATATATTAAAACAGCCTATTTAGGCCTAAAAAGTGTATTTAAACACTGTATTTAAACAAAAAACTGTTTTTGACAGTAAATAAAAAATTATATTTCTAAATTGGTCGGGAGGGGGGTAGGAGGGGGGCAGCCTCGCTAGGGAGGGGGGGGGGAATCAGGCCGGACCGTCCTCGAGCTTTGGGGAGAGGGGGACCCCCTGGATTTTTTTTAAGGGGATCCAAAATTTTGGCTCTAGGAAGGGGGGGTGGACCCATCTGTCCCCCCCAAAAACATCTATGACTGGTTTCCTTGTTTAGGGATAAAAACACTGGACTATGTCCATTTAGATACGCGGTTTAATACTGTAATATCGGCGAATAATAAACAAACATAATATTTTAGAAAAATAGTTTACGCTCATTGTATTTTAGGCATAAAAATTCAACAAACTGTATGTAAAAAATTAAACATCTGCAATGAAAAATATAAAGTCGTCTGCCCCAAAAAAAATTGACTTGAACAATTGGATGTATGACTTTCCAACCTTAAGTGCGCAGCCTTCAGGATTCTGGGAGGGGTTAGAGTGGAAATCCGAAATTTGGAAGAGGAGTGTACCAAAAAAATTTTTTGGTGTATACCTCAAACCTCACATACCGTATTTTTAGCGTTTTTAGTATTGGTAGCCGTCAAATTTTACGTGGGTGTCGGGAACCTCCAAGTTTTAAGTGGGGGGGGGGGGGTCGGCAGTAATCGGGATTTTTGGAAAGGGGTGGGGCGGGCCTATAATCCGCCCCTGCCCACCTATGTTTTCAATCCCTTTCCGTCCCATTTTTCTTATGTCCTGAAAATGCAATAATGAAGTAAACGTGCGCATAAGTAATAAAGGGTGGAAATAAGTTAAGTAGTTCTATGTATATTTAGTGTGAGAGATCTCACCGCGGACAAAGTGGGTAAACTTCTCAAGATCAGTGGCCAGGTAGTAAGAACTCACCCAGTACATCCGGAATTGTGCAGAGGAACATTTACCTGTGATCAGTGTGGAACAGAAATTCTTAATATTGAACAAGAATTTAAATATACCCAGGTGCGTTGGTTATTATTGTTGTAGTTTGCCGCCAACCAGTCTTTGCATCAAGACTGGACTAGACCTCCGGTGTCATCGAGACATACAACGTAATTTTGAATTGGAACTATGTAAAAGACCTGTGCACTACTCCCCTCCCAAAAAGTGTGTGTGGAGTGCAGTGCAAACACCTGTTTCGGAAAACCCTATGTGGAGTGCAAACACCTCTTTCCGATATTTTTTAAAATTAACATAAAAGCGGCAAATCTTTTGTTTTCATTATCTTTTGTGTAAAAATTTAAGTTTTATAAATTTTAAACATATTTTTGAGCTTAATCGAATAAGTTTTACTTAAACAGTTAAAAAAAACATTTAATAAAAAATTTTTTAATTTCAGCCAACTCGGTGTACCAATCAAGGGTGTGAAAACCGATCAAAATTTCAACTAAATGTGCATCGTTCTAAATTCGTAGATTTCCAAAAGCTTCGAATTCAAGAAACCCAAGCGGAACTGCCAAGAGGAAGCATTCCAAGAAGGTAAAAGGTATTTACAATATGGTTTGTCCAAAAGGAGTCGTTCGTTATCAACAACTCTGTCTTCGGCATTGGGGGCTTTCTGAGCTGTAAATGAGTGTTACTTGATTATAAAAAGTTTAAAAACATGTATTGATCTGAAATATTTTGTACTTATTGTCTTTACACATGAAATTTGGTAAGGTAAAATTATTATGTTTTTATAAATTCAGCCACAAGTGAGCACAGGGGTATTTTGTGATATTTTATACTTTTCATAGGTATTTTGTGATATTTTGTTAAGTTTTGGCTTGTATTTATTGTATTAAAATTAGATACCGTATTCTAATTGTTTTTAAGTAAATGGTATTTGTATAAAAATTGGCTTCGTTCTTTCCTTTACTTCTATGTTTATTTTTTAAACGATAAACAGTCCCTTCCGCATCAAGTTGTAATAAATTCATTCCAACGCTTTTCACAATTTAAAAGTAAAATTCTTGAAGAGAATACAAAATACATAGATTATTATGTTTGTTTTTTCAGCGTAGAAATAATTTTGCGTGGTGAGTCAGTGGAAGTGGCCCAGCCCGGTGATCGTTGTGACTTTGTTGGTACTCTTATTGTCGTTCCGGATGTGTCGCAGCTCTCTGTACCCGGTACTTTATTCCTAATCCTCACAAATCTTACATTTGTTAATTCTTGGTACCTCCTATAATTGGTAAATAAAAAAATTAAAATTTCCATACCTGTACAGCTTAGGCTCAAATGTCCAATCTATCAGTAATAACTTAATTCACTACCTTGAACTAAATTTTTTTTGTTCTTCTCGTTTTAATTATTATATTAATATTTCATTGTACAGTCTTGATCTGGGCATGACCATGATAGAGTATCTATCTAATCTCTAGGACTAAGACCTTTAGTGGATCGCATTAATGTTTTTAAGTCATTTTTTAGTATTTATCAATAAATTTATTTCAGGTGCTAAAGCAGAAACAAACACCAAAACACGTGGAAAACAAGCCTATGAAGCAGAGGGCTTAAAAGGTCTAAAAGCTTTGGGAGTGCGTGATCTCAATTACAAATTAGCATTTCTTGCCTGCAACGTGTCCCCTACTAATCCAAGGGTAATCGTTTTACAAAATAAATCTGGAGTGGAATGCTAAAGGTTTAATCCGGTTTGAAGTTAATTTGAGATTAGTGATTGTCGACACACGGTAAACTAAACATACTAGCAGTATTGATTGGGTAATCTAGCTTAACGGATTTAATGTGAGACTAAAACTTAATATAAGGGTTAAAGCCTGATTAATCTAAGATTAAAAACCTTCAAAGGTGGTTAAAAATTGGAAAGTTTAATAGATATTTGGATACGTGTACAAAATGTTTTGTAATTTTATTTAAATTATTTATAAAATGTAAATATAATAGCGTGATAGTGTTGTTATTAATTTTAATTAATTACTTTTTAACCCCAAACATCTTACAAAAAAATGAAAGTCACTTTCTGCTCCGAAGCATAGGTTGGCAAAGACGTTTAGTTAACTCCCCTTCTTTTAAATAGTTTTAGACTTAGAAACTCATCGTCTCTTTGATTTTTTGTTGTAGAAATGAAACCCAAACCTGTGCTCTGTGCACGGTCTCGAAACGCCCCCGCTTTATTAGAGGATTTGCCTTCCCCCATTTTATTGCCCCCCCCGCCCAAAAATGAAAAAGTACCCAAAAATTATGACGCCATTTTTGACCTATTATGACGCCTTCCTCGCCAATTTTTTACAGTTTTTAGCCTATTTTAATACTGATTAAGCCGTTTTAGACCTATTTTGTCCTCTTTCTCCCCTGCTTAACCCCCTCCGTGTTATTGCCCCCATCTCAAAAAAGTTGCCCCCCGTGCCCCCCTCCAATAAAACCCGGGGGGTAGTACCATAGTTGAGAACGGTCGGGGAACCTAGGGGGGTGGTTACCTGTGGTAAATCGAATTTTGAATTCTAGAAGGGGGGTCCCAGGGGGGTCCGGACCCCCTAGCTTTTTATGGGGGGTCGACCCGGGGTGCGAAATTTTGAAATCTAGAGGGGGGTCAGGTGCATAGATGAACAAGGGGGGGTTAGGGTGGGGTCCACCCCCCCTAGCCTCGAAATTTTGGGGGCCCCCTAGAAAAAAATCCAGGGGGGCCCTCCCCTCCCCCAAATTTTCGAATTTTTTACCCCTGACCCCCCTCTAGATTTTGAAATCTGACCCCCTCCTCCCCTCTCGAGAAAATTTCAAGTACTTTTTTTATACTAAATTTTCTTCCAAAAACGTGAATTTTTTACGCAAATTCATAATTTTACACCCTTTTTATACCTAAATATCGCTTTTTATTCAATAAAAAGTAGTATTATTTTATAAAAAAAACTATTATTAAACCTTTAATGGTTTAAAAGTATTTTGCTTCGGAAATTGGACCCCACCTGACCCCCCTCTAGGTTTCAAAATCTTCCACCCTGGGTCGACCCCCCTAGAAAGCTAGGGGGGTTTGACCCCCCTAGGACCCCCCTCCTAGATTTTGAAATGTCATTTACCCGGGGTAAACACCCCCCCTCTGGCTTTTTGACCGTGTTCATCTATGGTCAGGTGGGGTCAGGTGTCCAAAGCAAAACAGTTTTAAACCATAATAACTTTAATAATTGTTCTTTTTATAAGATAATACTACATTTTATTGAATAAAAAGCGATATTCTGGTATAAAAAGGGTGTAAAAGTATGAATATGTGATGAAAATTTACGTTTTTGGAAGAAAATTTAGTATAAAAAAGTACCTAAAAATTTCCTAAGGGGGGGTAAGATTTCAAATTCTAGAGGGGGTCAGGGGTAAAAAAATTCGGAAATTTGGGAAAGGGGGGCACCCTAGATTTTCGTCTAGGGGGGTCCCAAAATTTCGAAACTAGGGGGGTGGACCCCACCCTGCCCCCCCCCTCAACCAACCAATAAAAGTAAAAGTGTATATAGAAAGCTTTGATATTTCGTTGGCTTGATCTTGATGATTATTTGGATTAATTAAATTTATAAAAAATGACAATCACTTTTATTGTAAGTAAGTTAGTTTTTATTTAATATTTGTTTAGTTTGGAGGCCGGGATTTTTCGCATGATGAAATTGATCCTCAGGAAGTTTGGAATTCTATGAAAGAGCTTGAACGAGAAAAAATCAGAGAAATGTCTCAAGATAAAACTTTAATGACAAATCTTACTGAAAGCCTTTTTCCCTCCATTTATGGTAAAAATTAATTTTTTAAAGAAAGGTTCAGTGAACATTGTTATAATAAAAAATATCATGAATGTTTTAACATTATTATCTTTGAATTATAAATATTTTTTACTTAAATAAGTGATGGTTATAGTAGGCTAATTTTAAAAGAATTTGTAAATTATTGCACGGTATTATATAATTAGAGTGTTTGGTAATTAAAATAATATTTTAAGGCAACGTGGAAGTTAAACGCGGCGTTCTTCTTATGCTGTTCGGCGGTGTTCCCAAACGAACCAACGAGGACACCACCCTACGTGGAGATATCAACGTTTGTATTGTCGGAGACCCCAGTTGCGCTAAGAGTCAAATACTCAAGTAGCTTAATTTATCAATTTGTAAAAAAAGTAACGCACAGGTTTCACATCTGTTTTATGTTAATGGATATTGTTATCGTTAATTTATCATTCAAAATTAACTGAGCCGTATTGACGAAACCGGTGTTAAGACGCCGGTTTTGTGACAACGGATAATTGTTTGTAACATTTTGTTCTATCTTCTATCATATTAATTACAGCTTTAAATGTCGGGAGTTGCGTTTTTTTTAAAGCAAAATGTTTCCTATTGAAAATCTAAAATTAAAAAAAAAAACTGTTAACTGAAGTTCGCTGGTTAAAACAGTTTTGGCACCTATTTTTTATTTATTTAATTAAAATAGTGATTTTAAAATTAGTCTTCGGATTATTTTTCAGAGATAAACAAAATAATAATACTATAGAAGTAAGCAAAATATCGGTTAACTACTTTAAATCTTCTTGATATTAGTAACCATAGCCTTTTAATTTCATTACCTTGCTTTTAAAACTTAAGTTTTTAAATTAGTAGGTTATACACATACATAAAAAATAATCTTGTGTTGTTTTTTGTCCATTATCTATCTTTAATTATTAATTATCTAATTTTTGCTTAGACAAGTTGAAGACTTTAGTCCGCGAGCGGTGTACACGAGCGGTAAAGCCAGCAGCGCTGCTGGTCTCACTGCTGCCGTCGTGAAAGACGAAGAGTCCTTTGAGTTTGTTATCGAAGCCGGAGCTCTTATGCTAGCTGATAATGTACGTTTTTTTTATTTATTTCTATTGTAGAGCACTGTAAAAAGCCTTTTTTACACTACAAAATGTAAAAAAATCGATTTTGAATGTAAATAACTATAATAATTTTATTTTGTCAAGTGACGTTATATTTCAGTTTTGTTAGAAAAGGTCAGGTTTTTTACAAACTCCATTTAAACAGTTTTTGCTTTTATTTTTACGATAAATTAAGTAACACAATCATTTTCACCCTTGTATTTTAAAACTGCAGTGGTATTCAGTGTTATAAGTTCGATAGTCAGTTTTATCTCATCATTATTAGTTAGTTTAATTTAGGGCATTATTAATAAATCTATATCTTTTACATTTAGGGAGTGTGTTGCATTGACGAATTTGATAAAATGGACCCAAAAGATCAAGTTGCCATTCATGAAGCCATGGAGCAGCAAACTATCTCTATTACTAAAGCTGGTGTTAAAGTAAAATACTAAACATTTAAAGATATTTCTTTTAAAGTTGATTGTTTTCAAAACTAATAATTTGTTTAAATATTCTTCCAAAATATGCAAGGTTATTTGGTGCTTTAGTGTGTCGTATTTATTTGAATTTCTAGTCCTGATTTCATAAATTATATACGTGTGAGCATACATGGGCAAGTTGGTCCGGAGTGTGGGGGGGGGGGTTAAAATTCGAGAAACGCAAAATGCCCATATCGTTTTTTTTTCTGGAGTGCATTTTACCCATATCGTTTTTCGATTTTAAAGAAAAAAATATGTAAAAAACGCTGATTTTAGGTCAAAAAGCCCTTTTTATTGCATTTTTGAGTTTTTTACTATGTAAAACATTCATTTTGACCTCAAAACTTAAGTTTGGAGGCAGTTAAAAGTCATTTTAAAGACATTTTTTTCTTCATATTTCCAAATTTGAAGGGGAAGGGTTAACCTTTTCTCCCCCTCCCCACTTCTTAGTGGGGGGGGGGTTAAACCCCCCTTCTCAGAATTTGGGGGGAGGTTAACCCTCCCCGCATCCCCTGTGCTCATGTGTTCGTGTGAGAGAATATTTTAGGCGACGTTGAATGCGCGTACGTCTATTTTGGCGGCGGCAAATCCGATCGGTGGTCGTTACGACCGCTCCAAATCCCTGCGGCAGAACGTAACCCTGTCCGCGCCCATTATGTCTCGCTTCGATCTCTTCTTCGTACTGGTGGACGAATGCAACGAAGTAAGTTCCAGAATAAGCAAAAATAACCGTTTCCCCCATTAAGTTTGTATTTATTAGTCGTTATATTGACCCTATTTATAAAACATAGTAGTTTAAAAATTGTAAAAAAAAGAATTAATTTTACTAGTGTAAAATAATGCATAAAAAATGATTAATGGTCGGTAATTATCTAAATACAAAGGCATCTAAATAAATACTTAATTTATGTAAAAATGCTAGTAACCTACTTATACTATAATGGTAACTTCGTATTATCGTGCATAAATTGTTTTTTCCCGTAAAAATAATCGAATTACTGTAATTTAATTTTTTTGAATATTTAGGTTACCGATTTTGCCATTGCTAAAAAGATCTGCGAGACTCATCGTTTTATCAAAGAACCTGTGGAAAGGCTTTATTCTTTGGAAGACATTCAAAGCTACATTCTTTTTAGTCGCTGCTTTAAACCTAAAGTAAGATAGCATCAATTTTTCTATAGTAGAGTATACTATAATAATAGTAGACTTAAATTCGACCAGTCTTAATTTCGGCCACCGACTGTTATATTTGTCACGCGCAAAATTATTAAATGAAATGCGTACGGTTAGATGAATCTTTATGTTATCTAAGCATTTGATTACATTTCTGCGCATGGCAAAAATATTAGCTAGTTGTTGAAATAAGTGCTGGCCGAATTTAAATCAGTTACCCTAATTATAAAACAAGTCTGTAAAACTTTTGATAATTTGACATTGGTAATTATAGGTTAGTGACGAGGCAGCAGAGGCTTTGGTGCAAGCTTATAAGCGTCTTCGTTTACGTGACAGTTCCGGAGCGGCACTTAGCTCTTGGAGAATCACAGTGAGGCAACTGGAATCTCTAATTCGTCTTTCCGAGGCCATCGCTCGGTTGTACTTACGGGATACAGTATGTCCTTTATTTTTAATATCACGGATTTAAGAAAAGTCCGTCACAAAGACCTTTTTATGGTCGTTTTCAAAAAAAATTAAGATGTGAAAAATCAATCAGTATCATTTTTTCTTATTTATTATTATGCTAATTTTAAGAATTAATGAAAAACGAAATTTTTTTAATTCGTCGATACATGCAACATTTCTTATCTATGTTTGGTAAAAAAAACTTTAAATCAGCTAAGAGCATCAATAAACAAAAAAAATGCCAAGTCTGTAATTTATACAAATGTTATTTATTATGTTGTGCAAAAATATTAATATTAGTGTGCACTAAAAAAATTAACAAAAAAATCATAATACCTATAAAAAATTTATAAATACTTATTGGTTTATGTAATTACTTTTATTTCGATAGTGAAATAAATATATCATGTAGATTGACTCTTTACGTTAGTGATAGTGAGATATGAGATGAGATTTTGTTGCTCGGTTTACTTTTTTTTAAAATTTTCTATGGACCTACCCAGCATTACAAAAATTTGGGTCCGCGGTCCCGCCGCGAAATCAGAATTCGTTATAAAACCTATGATTTTTACCATTTTTTTTCGTAAATTGGAGATTTAATAATTATATAAAAACAATTTTGAATATTTGTGTTAACTTTTGACCATTATTTAGAGCTATATTAAGCGTAACTAAAGTTGCTTATATGTAATTTTTTTGGTTAAAAACATTTTGTGATGCTTAATTAAATACACATAAAGACCACTAAAATTTTTTAAGTAGATGTTTTATTTGTATATAGTATTTCCAGTTTCAAAAATAATATGAAAAAATGCATTTAATTTGAGAGGAACTTTGTTTCGTGGTGGAACCGCCGACCCAATTTTGTTATGCTAGGTAGGTCCATTGGTATTTCGCGATAATTATATTGATCTGCTCGTAACGCGATGATAATAATTGATGATTATCATAAACAGAATTTAATAATAAACTTAGCCTTTAACAATTCGTTAAACATTTGTAAGTGTTTTAATGCAAAACCTTTATAAAAAACAGCATACACTTTGTTGTGAGATGCATTTATGTTTGTTTAGTGTATTATTATTATAGGTAAGCGCAAGACACGTGCAGCTAGCGTGTCAATTGTTGAACAAAAGCATTGTTCGTGTCGAGCAGCCTGACATTCATTTGGACGAAGAGGAAGACCAAGAACAACCCGCTGAGGAGAACCAAGAGCCCATGGACACATCAGGAATGGAAAGTACACGTGTTTTTATTACAAAATTTAAATCACGCTTTTCTATTGAATTCGTATCCGTGAGTATAACTAAAAATTATTTATGAATATCAATAAGTACCTAGCATGCTTTAGTAAAATTCACCACGAACAAATTATTCTTAAAATACTATGTTTATTTTGTTCGTTGTTGTTGTAGTTATTATTGACGGTTAATTTAAGGCGCTGCTGGTGAAGGGGAGGCCAGTGCAGTGGCAGAGAGCACCAAGGAGCCGAAGAGTGCAAAACAGATCAAGCTTTCATTCGAGGATTACAAGAACATTACTAACCAATTGGTAGTCCACATGCGACGGGTGGAAACGCACCAAGAAGGTATGTTAACCTTCTTTTTAACGTCTTACAATTCCTTTTTATACTTTTAACTTAATAACACTTGTTATTAAACTGTTAGCTATTATTTCAAAACTTCGCATAATTTTATTTCCCATGTTGTAGACTTGTAGTACTTTCATTTATATTATTCAGAGGAAAAAGAAGAACTGGGTTTGGATATGGATCAGCTAACAGAGTGGTATTTAGACACGTTAGCTGATGATATTGAGTCCCAAGAAGAACTAAATACTCGGCGTGAAATGATCAGACGTGTAATTAAGCGATTAAGCACTCACGTAAGTTTTCATTGCAATATATTATTATACGAATATATTGCAATATATTCGTTATATATTTAGTTTATTGCTAAAAATTAAAATTTTTGTTATGTTCAATTTAGTATAAAACAGTTGTCTATTATTGTAAATTAAAAAACCACAATAATAAGCTAAAGACTACAATATTAACATAATTAGGAATATTTTTATAAATGTTGTATTAGGTATATAAAATGGGAAATACGCACCTCCTGGGTATTGAATACACAATGATTTGGCATGTAATTTTTTATCACTATAAAATTTATTAACAATACATCCATAGGTGAGAAAGAGGGGGGGGCATAGGTGTTTTTGGGGGGGGGGGGGACAGAGAGAGGGGTGCACCCCCCCCCCCCTAGAGCCAAAATTTTGGACCCCCCCCTAGAAAAAATTCAGGGCCCCCCCCCCCCCCTCCCCCCAAAGCTCGAGAGCGGTCCGGCCTGACCCCCCCCCCTAGCGAGGCTGACCCCCCACCCCCCCTCCCGACCATGTTGGAAGTATATTTTTTTATTTACTGTCAAAAACACGGTTTATTAGTTAAAAACAGTGTTTAAATACACTTTTTAGGCCTAAATAGGCTGTTTTAATACATAAAATTCAATATTAGACCTAAAAACACTTAAATTATTGAGTTAAAAAAATTTTGCTAAAAAATTAGACCCCCCCTGACCCCCCCTAAATTTGAAATCTCGCACCCGGGGTCGACCCCCCCTAAAAAGCCAGGGGGGTCCGGACCCCCCTGGACCCTACCCCGAAATAATTTTGGCCTTCCACCCGGGGGTGGACCCCCCTAGCGGACCCGACCAAAAACACCTATGGGGGGGTATGGTGGGGTCTTCCCCCCCACCTATCCTCGAAATTTTAGGACTCCTCTAGACGAAAATCTAGGGGGTCTACCCCTGACCCCTTCTAGAATTTGAAATCTGACCTCCCTCCTCGGGAAAATTTTAGGTACTTTTTTATACTTTTTTCCCAAAAACGTGAATTTTTAACAGATATTCATGTTTTTACACCCTTTCTACACCAGAATACCGCTTTTTATTCAATAAAATGTAGCATTATCCTA
>JASAMX010032469.1:0-10765 GCA_030248175.1 Microlaimidae sp. YZB2_3 | reverse complement strand
AAAAACATTAATAAAATTTATTACCAAAAATATTCTATTTTTTCATTTTCTATTTAGCGTATATTAAATAATAAAACATTTTTTTTAATTAAAAAGCTAAAAATTAAAAAAAAAATTTTTTGCCTTAAAAATATTGATTGAGCGGTTACTCGAACCCATGGATCCGAAGATCCGAGCGCGACGTACTAACCACTCGTCTACTAGGTCAGCTGAGATTTTCAATTAAAAGAACCTTTTAAAGGAATTGTTCAAAATGTAGTTTCTCGGTGTCAATTAAAAAAATATTAAACGAAAATTTAAAAAAATTAATTCGTTATTTTTAAACGAAAGTTTGGAAATATTTAGATATAGGCTTTTACCTTTTTTTTTTATTATAAACAATTAAAAAAGGACTTCAGGATTTTTTTTACTATATATTTTTGTGAAAAAAGTCTTTTTTGCAATTTAAAAAAAATTTTGAGATCATTTTGAACCCAAACCACCTCTGAAAGTTGCCCCTTATATTACCCTAATTTATTATAAAATTGCGCCCAAAAATAACGAATCAATTTTTTTAAAGGCCTTATTGTGGTTTTCAGATGTAGAATCCATGTACATCTGTTGCGAACTGGACAAACTTTTCGGTGATGTTTTTATAACCACTGGATAGCACAGAGTCTTAACTTTTTATAGCACCCCACTTTTATGGGCCAAAAATTAATATTTATGATGATATGCGACTTGTAGTCCAAGTGTTCAAAACTGTGAAGTTCTACCTTAAAACAGCATAATTTCAATCCATTTAAATGTCATTTTTAATTTAAAATCATATTTTTCCGGTAATTCACGGTAATTAATAAATGCATATTATAATTTAATAATGGAAAAACTCATTTTATTGACGTAAATAAATAAATCCATTTCAATTCAAGCAAATTAATAAACAAAGAGGCCATTATTATGACACAACTAAAAAGTGATGCGCCATTTTAATGACTGTTTAAAAAAGCAATTTAATTTTAATTGGTTATTTTTTAATAAATTGCATAATATGTTTTCACCAGTGGCGTGCCCAGGATTTCATTTCGGGGGGGAGCGGTCTGGGGGGAGTAAATACTAACCCTGAAGGGGGGTATGGGGGGCAGCAGCCCTCCAAAAATGGGAGATTTGGGAGGCGAGAGCCCCCCAGCGGAGTCAATGGGCAAAGCCTCTTGTCAGAGGGGTCCGGGAGGGCAGAATCCCCTAAGAAAATTTTTAATTTAAGACGCTAAAATACACTAGAAATTTTAATTTCTGATGATACTTATCACAAAATTTAAGGGTTTTTATCCCTATGCATTTAAAATATGTGTTTAAAAAGTTAATAAGAAGTTAATCGTGTTTATAGTAGTTTTATTTAACATGTATGCCTTAATTATTAAATGGCATAATAATCAATTTGAAATTAAAAAACTAAGATAAATGGTCAATTTAAACTACCCGCGAAGCGGGAAAAATTTGCTTTTTTGACTATTAATATGCTTTTGGAAGGCATTAGGAAAGTTTCTGTATTTTCTCTCTCAAAATTTAAAAAACGTAAGGGTCCCCCTTACGAAAAAATCAGGCTTCACCGGATCCCCCCTTCCCTGGGCACGCCACTGGTTTTCACCCATCCCATAGTTTTATTTGATGGTTTTGCACTTTCATTAAAAAAAACAAAATTTTCTACAAAAACTTTAAAAAAATTTTTTGTTTTCGATTTCGACTATTTTTTTGGCAAAATTTTATTTTGCGCTACAAAACTTTGTAACTGTTGTTTTTTGTTCAAATATCCTTGGACCATTTGAAAAAGGCCGAAATAGGGATTTTTCAGGCATTTTATCTTGAAACAATGTCTTCTTCGCTGCAAAAAGTTTTGTTATAAAAATATTTTTAAAAAAAGCAGGCGTCGTATTTTTAACTTTATTTTAACGCCCGGATTTATTTTGATTTTAAAAAAATTTTTCTCAAAATATTATTTTTCTTAAAAAAACCTGAGATTGTTACCCATTGTTTGTAAAACGTGAAAATCAAAAAAAAACATTCAACAAAAATGACAGGTATTTTATAAGATTATAATTTTTGAGTTTTTTATTGTTAAAAACTCTGTCGCAACAAATCATTTTAAAATAGTAAAATTGACACTTTTTCATTGAAATAAAAATAAGAGACTTCTGCAGAAAATTTTGCAATCGTTTTAAGGTAAAAAAAATCGCAAGTTTTTTTCATTAAAGCACCAATATCTCGACAAAGACTTTGTAAAAAGTTTCAATCAAGGTTTCAAAATGAACATAAAAATACTTTGGTTTTTTTATAAATTTTTGCACTAACATTTGCTTAGTAAAAGAGAATGGCTTTTTGTCTTTTTAAATATTTCAACAAAAAATATTACAAGACTTTGGAGCACAAGGTAATATTTCTACAAAAAATCAAAAGGTGCCAGTTCATAAAAAAATTACAATCATGAGTGAAAATATTTCTTTCTATTATTTTTTACACACTAATAAAATTTCCGCATAAATTGATTGTTTCGTTCGCAATATATAATTACTTAAAAGAACACTGTCACAAATACCAAATTTTTATAACACTGGACCATACAAATTTTTTTGGTGCTGCAACGATAAATTGAAATTGATAAATAGTGTCGAATTGGTCTGAAAAAACCAAAATTTTAAATTTGAGGTGGATAGGTTTTGTATTAAAGGAGTAGTCCATTCAGGGCGTTATAGGCATCTGATTTGTGACAGTGATCCTTTATTCAATATTTTGCGCAAAAAGTAACTAAATTCAAAGTAAAGTTTTTAATAATATACTCAATTTTACCCTGTAAAATTTAAATGATAAAAATCAATAATTAAACATTTTTGTTTCATGTGAAATGTTAAATGCTATAAAAAACATATGATTAGTACAACCATTTATTCAAATTTTCTTTATTCTATTTCTTATCGGACTTCTCCCTTACATAAAAATTGCATTGGTGTAAAAATAAACATTTAGCCTAAATTTAATTTGACTAAACTAAATAGATAAAAATATTAAAAGTGTTAGTTTTCCATATTCCACTTTTACAAACCGGCTTTTTTGTTTAAATTTAATTATACAAAAGGTATATGACCTTTGGTGTTAGTATTGAAAGATTTTGTTTTTTAAATCACTATATAACTCTCTTGGCTAAAAAATCGCAAAAAAACTTGATAAATCAATAAAATCGATAAAAATATCCTTGTTGTAGTTGGATAATAATTCTTCAATAAATCATTCATAGTCGAAATATAACTGTTTGTCATTTTTACACGCCAAAAAGCCTCACATTTATTTTTTAATTAAAATCTTGATTTTATATGAAATTCATACATATGTTAGTGAAATCAAGTTTTTCGCATAGTTTTTTTTTGGCCTGTTTTGGTGTTTTATAGTCTTAAATTAAAAATTTTCGCCCTGGGAAGTGTTCAGCCCCTCAAAAATTGTCCTAAAAAGACCCATTGCTGCTCTTCTCCCCCTTGATCTTATTTAAAACTCTATCCACTCATAGCCTCCATTTCCGGGGACTACGGTCAATCACTTCTGTGCTTACGCCATTCGATTCTCCTAAAATCCATGCTATACGTAAGCATATTTAAAAATTGGCCAGGCTCACAAATGCTCAATACTAATTAGTACTCACATATAATTAATTGTGAGTACTCAAGCTCAAGCTCGCAATTAATTTAATTGTGAGTACTAAGTAATGCTCAGCTCACAATTAAAATCTGGTTCTCAATGCATCCCTATTTAAAACAATTTTAACTCGGCCAAATAAAATCTATATAACTTGAAATTCGGAACATAAATACAACTGACAACGGAGAATCGATTGATAACCACGATTTTGTGATCTGACAAATTGTGCGGTCGATCATGACGTATATGCAAATTTTATTTAAAACAATTATAACTCAACCAAATAGAGTCTATATGACTTGAAATTCGGAACATAGATACAACTGACAACGGAGAATGGATTGATAATCACGATTTTGTAATCTGCAAAATTGTGCGGTCGATCATGACGTATATGCAAATTTTATTGAAAATAATTATAACTCGACTGAATAAAATCTATATGGCTTAAAATTCAGAACATAGATACAACTGACACCTAAGAATCGATTGATAATCACGGTTTTTTAATCTGACAAATTGTGCGATCGATTATGACGTATATGCAAATTTTAATTAAAACAATTATAACTTGGCCGCATAAAATTTATATGACTTGAAATTCGGAAAATAGATAAAACTGACAACGAAGAATTGATTAATAATCACGATTTTGTGATTTGACAAATTTTGGGGTCGATAATGACGTATATGCAAATTTTATTTAAAACAATTATACCTCGGCCGAATCAACTCTATATAAGTTGACATTTGAAACATATATACAACTGACAACGGAGAATTGATTGATAATCCCGAGTTCGTAATCTGACAAATTGTGCGGTCAATCATGACGTATATGCAAATTTTATTTAAAACAATTATAACTCAGCCAAAAAAAATCTATATGACTTGAAATTCGAAAAATAGATAAGCTTACAACGGAGAATCGATTGATAATCACGATTTTGTAATCTGAAAAATTGTGCGGTCCATCATGAAGTATTTAAATTTTATTTAAAACAATTATAACTCGGCCAAATAAAATCTATTTGACTTAAAATTAAAAAGATAGATACAGCTTACAATGGAAAATTGATTGATAATCACGATTTTGTGATCTGAAAAATTGCGCGGTCGATCATGACGTATATGCAAATTTTATTTTAAACAATTATAACTCAGCCAAATAAAGGCTATATGACTTGAAATTCGAAAAATAGATACAGCTTACAACGGAGAATCGATTGATAATTACGATTTTGTTATTTGAAAAATTGTGTGGTTGATCATGATGTATATGCAAATTTTACGTAAAACAATTATAACTCGGCCAAATAAAATTTATATGACTTGAAGTTTGGAAAATAGATACAACTGACAACGGAGAATCGATTGATAGTCACAATTTTGTGATCTGACAATATGTGCGGTCGATCATGATGTATATGCAAATTTTATTTAGAACAATTATAACTCAGACATATAAAATCTATATGATTTGAAATTTGAAAAATAGATACAACTTACAACGGAGAATCAATTGATAATCACTATTTTGTGATTGAAAAATTGTGCGGTCGATCATGACGTATATGCAAATTTTAATTAAAACAATTATAACTCAGCCAAATAAAATCTATATGACTTGAAATTCAAAACATAGATACAACTGACAACGGAGAATCGATTGATAATCACGATTTTTTGATCTAAAAAATTGTGCGGTCGATCATGATGTATATGCAAATTTTATATAAAACAATTATAACTCGGCCAAATAAAATTTATATGACTTGAAATTTGAAACATAGATACAACTGACAACGGAGAATCCACCGATAGTCACAATTTTGTGATCTAACAAATTGTGTGGTCGATCATGACGTATATGCAATTTTTATTTAAAACATTTATAACTCGCTGAAGATAATTTATATGACTTGAAATTCAAAACATAAATAGATAGAACTTGTAACGGAGAATCGATTGGTAGCGATGTTTTTTTGAACTAAGATTTGTGTGGTAAAGGTGAATCGTGAATGGGATTTACAGTTAGCAAGCTTATACGTTGAAGCAAAGCCAATAACACGGGTCTTAAATTTGCTGGTCTTTTAACGAACATATATATTACTGACAGCCGAGAATGGATTGATAATCACGATTTTGTGATTTGACAAATCGTGCAGTCGGTCATGACATATATATAAATTCAAAGATAATCTTAACGGCCGCCAGTTAAAAGACAAGACTTGAACTAGTTGAGTGGGTTTCTCGCACTTTCTAATTTTCAGTGCGCAAATTTTTCAGCGTGTTGAAAAAGAATTTTTTAAACACAGTTAAACTAAACGTAAACGCCTCTTTTAGTAAGCTAAACAGGTTTAATGCTTTTTTTGTTTTTCCTTAGCCTAATCAAAACCCAAAAATCAAGCTAAACTTTATGGTGAGATATTTTCAGATTATCAACGCGCTTAAAATTACCACTAGCGCGCTGATAATCACAGCATCTGCCAGGTTGCCTGGGTTGAACATACGCCATCAACAATGGTTCATGTGGCGTATGCTGAAATTGTTTAATCTGTGGAAAAAAGAAGTTTATACCACACACAATTGGTTGCGATGGATCTATGACACGACGGTCTCGAGTTACGACGGTCCCGCGACACGATGGTCCTGAGTACATAATACGTTTCCTACAGCTGGAAACATTGTTACGTTTTCAATAAAAAAACGAGTTTTTCTACCTGCTATTGTCATCAAATTTTAGCGTAGAGCTTTTTAATTATGCTTTAAAAACAAACATGAAATATAAATCATATTTTTTAAAACCCTTTTTTTATTTTAAAAAAATACATTCTGCATAAAATATTGAGAAAGAATATCTTTGGAAATGTTTTTAATTTTATAACAAAAGAAAACTTTGTTTTCCCTAAGCCAAGCGAAATCTTAAAATCAAGCTAAAAATCAAACCTTAAAATCAAGCTTAAAATATTTTGCAGAAAGTATTTCTTCCAGACACCTTTGTGTATCCATCAACGCCAAAATATTTGAAATTATCGTTTTTACTTATATTAATTTTTAGTTAACCGTTGTAAAATTATATATTATTTCACTAAATATAAGTAAAATCATAGCGTTTACGGCATTTAAACTTATTTTGTTAAATGTAAGCTGTCTTGTATTCTATTAAAACGTATCTAAATTATGTTACTCTTTAAATGCAAAACTTTTAGCTTGTTTTATCGAATTTTACATTTCAAATCGAAACAAAAATTTAATTTTAAAGAGTAAAACAGAATGAATAAAAATGTATTCCAAATTATGTTTAACTTAAGATGGTAGTCTATTTTATTTGGTCTAATTTAATTGATTTTGTACGCTTTCTAGTCTATATGTAAATAGACGTAATGTCTGTCTGTCTACCTGTGTATGTGTGTGTTCCCTAACTCCTCCCTAACCACCCAACGGATTTATTTAGGCGAATGAGGTATCATTGGAAAGCTTATCCGCCGGGAAGTGTGGTAAAAGGGTCAAAATTTTGAAAAATTTTACATGAACATCTTTACACTGGACAACACATTTTCACTAAAGGGGGACCCTTTAGATTTTAGAACTTAAAAATTTTTTTTGATTTGGCTCAAACTTATTTGTAAGAGTAATTAGCCAATGTAAAGCCAGAATTATCATGTTTGTTTTGTTTGAAAATCTTAAACATTGACATATTTATACTGGACAAAGTTTTTTCACTAAAAAAGGGAATGATTTTCCTCCCCAACCACAGAAAGGATTGGGCTAAATAAGATATCATTGGAAAGCTTACAGACTGGGGAAAATTGTAAAGGAGTTGAAGTTTAAAAAAATCGCATGGACATCTTTAGGTTTGACAACGCATTTTCACAAAAAGGGGGACCTATGGACTTTGAAAGTTCAAAAAGATTTTGGCTTTGAATTGGCTTAAACTTTTTGGTTGGAGTAATTAGGATTGGGGGAACTTAGATCCTGGAGTCCTTAGATCCTTGACAGATGGCGTCAAAACTAAACAGCCTAAGCCTAAATCTAACCCTAAGCCTAAGCCTAGAAATCAGTCGGTGTCGGTGGACGGTGTCGGTGTACTTTTCAGTTTGCTTCGAAATGACGCCACTTAAAGGCAAGGATCTAAGGACTCCAGGATCTAAGTTCCCGTTATCATAATTAGTCAATGGAAAGCCAGAATATTGGTTCCGAGCAATCTCCCAACAAAAAGGGTGAATCTCCCAACTGTGGAATCTCCCAACAGTTTGTGGAAAGTCCCAACAGAATCAAAAAATACGTTTGCAACAAACACCATTTTATTTTTTAGTCAATTAACACTGTAATTAATAAAAATATAGCATTAAATTCTTTATTCAAAAAACTGAGTACCTAAGCCTAAGCAAAACCTAAAAATCAAGCAAAATTGTATTATGGTAAAGTTGTATTTAATGATGCTTTTTAAACTGAAGAGTTAAAACTGTATTTTTTTCCTAAGCCCAAGCAAAACCCAAAAATAAAAAAAAAATTCTCATTGGGGTGGAAACTTGCATTTTTGAAAGTACGTTTACAAAATTGCATAATTCCATTTATAATTCATTTAATGCATTTATTTATTTTCGGTTGTTTAAAATTATCGTGTTTAACACCGGTTTTGCAAACGTATTTCTAATATTTGAACTGTTGGGAGATTCATCGATTGGTTGGGACTTTCCACGTTGGGACTTTCCTCAGTTGGGACTTTGCCCAATACCCAGAATATTATGTTTTTTGAAAAGTTGCGTATGGACATCTATATGGACATCTTAATACTGGACAAAATATTTTCAGCAATAGGGGAAGGACTTTACTTCCCGATTGCAAAACCTATTAGGCTAAATGAGATATTATTGCAAAGATCACCGTCTATTTTCATCAGTGTCTAATATATTAAAAATAACATGAACATCTACATCTTTATGCTGGACAAGAAAGTTTCACAAAAAGAGGGATGGACTTGTCTCTCCAACCACAAAAATGATTAAGCTAAATGAGATATCATTGAAAAGCTTATAGTTCGGCGGGGAGTATTTTCATAAGGCGGTTGAATAAGGCGTAAGGCATAAGTCCGTCCCCCTTTTGGTGATAATTTGTTGTCCAGCATAAAGATGTAAATGTTAAATTTCAACATGTACATTTTTATGCTGGACAACACATTATCACCAAATAGGGGATGGACCCGTCTCCCCAACCACAAAAGAAATTGGACTAAATAAAGTCTCACTAGTCTTGAAAATTTTTCTAAGAATAGAGCAGGAAAAAAGGGTGATTTCTCCCCAGGCGTGTATTTAGACAGAAAAGATGTGGACTGGACTGAGAAGGACATTAATTGCACCATAAGAAATTTGTATTTGATATGGCCAGCTGCCCACTGAGTAAAAAATTCTACCATATGATAATAGATTATTTATACTTTAAACTAATTACACAACTTTTTAGTTACATTGCATTACATTGCATTTTTTTAATCTGATGGAATGGCAATTAAAAAAAATTGTACTCACAGCAATCTTTGACAACCGCGAAATCACCACTTTTTTAATTAGAAGGTTATATTTGTATGTTTAAGAAACAACTATCAATTTGAAAAAATGGCGATTTTGCCCTTGTCAAAGATTGCTGTGAGTATAATTTTTTCAATTGTCATTTTATCAGATTAAAAAAATGCAATGTAACTAAAAAAGTGCTGTGTAATTAGTTTAACGTATAAATAATTTATTATCATATGGTAGAATTTTTTACTCAGTGGGCAGATGGCCAAATCAAATGTAAATTTTTTATGGTGCAAATAATGTCAATCTCAGACTAGTCCACATCTTTTCTGTCTAAACACACGCCCGGGGAAAAATCGCCCCTTTTTCCTGCTCTATTCTTAAAGAATTTTTCAAGGCTAGTCTACCACTTTTTTATATTTCAAATTAAAGAAATAACCTTATATAGTATAGTATTAGCTGCTCAATGACAAATGTTTATAATCAATCCGTCGCCAAGATATGTTTTAATATTATCTATAGAAAACGTAATTTTCGTAAACATTACAATGTGAAAAAATTTTCCGACATTCTTCATTCTTTATTTATGGTTGATAAATTGAATTTTTAAATTAAATATAAAAAAGTTTAGAGTCTTAGCTATGCAATAATATAAATTTCTAATAGTGCTTAATTTTTTAAACGACTCCAAAATTATGTTGTCAACAATTTAAATATTAAATTTGGATACTGAAAAAAGTGGCTCCTAAAAAATTATAGCACGATTTTTTACCCTTTCCAAAGAGCTCATGTTTATTTCTGATAAATCAGTAACAACGGAGGAAAATCGGTTTTAAGATATAAGCTTTTAAAAAAATCTATTAATAATAAGGGGAACTGGGACATGAATTACAAAATTTATCCAAGTTCTCTAACTATAGTTGGCGCGGTACCATGGGGCTTAATCGCCGTGTAGCGTTCCCGTGATAACTCAATTATATTTTTTGAAATAAAAAGAAGATGAAAATTTATTAAAATAATTATGTAAGTTCTCTAATTATAGTTGGAGCCGTAATTTGGGGAAGCCTAACCCGCACCAGCAGCAATTGCAATCATATATTTGAAAATAAAAAAGTTAATAAAGAAGAAAATTAATCGATAAGTTTTAATAACTTATGGATGTTTCTTTTAACAATTAAAAGTTGGTGCAAGGTGTTGTGGGTCTATATTGTAGTGTGTGCGCTGCGGGCACTTTCTAATGATTTCAATTTTTTTTTTAAAAATAAACAATCAGCAGAAGAAGAAGATGAACATAAATTACAAATTTTATTTCATCCACGTTCTCTTATTATAGTTGGTGCCGTGGCTCCGGGTTAAATCGTCACATGAACGATGAAGGAATATCGATTTTAAGATATGAGCGTTGGAATAATACTACAATAAGTAGAAGAAGATAAACATGAATTACATAATTTTTCCAACTAATTATAGCTGTTTAATTATAGTTGGCGCGGTGCTGTGAGGCTAAACTGCAGCGGGGCTTCCCGCGCTACCGATAATTGCAATTATTATTATTTTATTTTTTTTCAAATAAAACTTTAAAT
>JASAMX010032467.1:0-14729 GCA_030248175.1 Microlaimidae sp. YZB2_3 | reverse complement strand
TGTTTCCAGTGTTTTATCACTTATTTTGGATATTATTGTAAAATGTTATATAAAAAAATCTTATGGATAATTTAATGTTGAGATAAAAAAAATAATGACTGCAGTGTTAAAATAAGCGGGTTATTTTTTGTGTTGTCGTTTTTGTTTTTGCGGGGAAACCGGAACGTATTTGTACTGAGGGTTTCTGCTACACCCTAAGATGTTTTTGGGGAGGGGACAGAGGAGTCCACCCCCCCCCCTCCTAGATAAAATTTTGAATTTCCCCCCCCTAGAAAAAATACAGGACCACTCCCCTCAAAGCCCGAGAGCGGTCCGGCCTGACCCCCTCCTAGCGAGGCTGACCCCCCTCCCTCCCCCCCCACCGGACCAAATTGGAAGTATGTTTTTTATTTACTGTCAAAAACACGGTTTTTTAGTGTTTAAATATACATTTTAGGTCTAAATAGGCGGTTTTAGTACATAAAATTCAATATTAGACCTAAAAACACTTAAATTATTGATATAAAAAACTATGTTCAGGGGTCTGGTTGGGAAGATATACGTTTTATTATTACAGTCGTGTCGTCACGGTGAGTTGGCCTCGTATTCGTATATAATTAACTGTCAAAAGATGTTTTCAAACGTCAAAAAGATGTTTTCGATGTTTATTTCTATTTTAACTGAAGCACTTGTGGCTTCAGTAACTCGTTTTAACCGTAAAATTTTAAATATCTCATCTTCGTAGCTTATTTTTGATGCTAATTTAACTTTAAATCAAACGAAAATTTATAAATAAATATAAAGATTTGGAAGAAAATTCCACCCTATCTTTGCAGTCTGCATACATGCACTGATGTCATTGTTTTACGTACTCGTAATGTTTGAACTGATATCGTCATAATATCATAGGTATGTGTATTGGTGAAGTACTCCGGAGCTCGTAGCTCCGTAGAACATTACTAATATATATGCGTTTCATAGAATTAAAATATCACTTCTGTAACCCCTAGCAAAAAATATTGCTATATTATATTTTTTTATTTATTCTTTATTAATTATAGCATTTATCCCTTCCATTTGCTTTCTAAACTTGTAATATATTTTTTGGGAAAGTTTAAATTATTATAGTTGAAAAGTAAAACGAAAGTAATTCTTTTCTGTATTTGTTATTAAATTCTTCTTATCTTTTTATTATTGTTTGTTGTTGTATATTAAAAATATTTTATGGTTTTTTATTTATAATAATGCTTATTTTGTTGGATAAATAAATATTGTATATTATTTTTACCTTTTTTTTCTAAAGTAAAAAACACTATCTAACCAAAATCGCTTCCTGTTCATTACTAATTTTTGTGTTTTATAAATCTCAAGATAAGTTAGTAGTTTTTTCATATTAAAAGGTTTTTAATTACCGCTGGATGGTGGGGGTTCAACAAAAGTTAATTCACCAACATTGGTGATGTGACTCCCTCAGGATAAGATTAACTATGTCGGACCCACTTAACCTGGTAAGAACGGGGTGCTTCATTTGGAAAGGCAGATTTTACTTTCCTTTTACCTGCCTCCATCAAAAGTTTTGCTGCTTCCTACCTGCCTCCGAGACAGATTTAGCTGCTTCTTACCTGCTTTCTTACATGTATAGGCTTTAACAACGGCCTAACGGCCGTCAAGGCTGTTTTTGCTGCTTTTGCCGTGCCTCCTACTCCTAACTGCCTCCAAGACACTCTCAGCCTTATAGCCTGCCATGAGACAAGAGTTTCTGTCTCCTATGGTTCCAACGTATTGGAAGCAAGTTCCGAGAGCCGTCCTTACAGAGTTAAGCCACATAGGGTAGTGCATTTAATTTCGGCACTTTTCCCAATTGGGCATTTTTGATTTTGGACTATATCTTTAGTAATCCTGGATGGAATACGACGTTTGATAGCTCAAATGAGAGCTAATTATATGTAGATGACTGTCGTGAGCTTTTGATTTGTTATGTTGTGATATATTTATGTGAAATTGTGTGATTTACAAAAAGATAAAAATGTTACTCGTTTTTAGAACATGGGCATTTCATGATTACGCAATAAATTGGTTTAAAAATTAAACTGTCCTGGTAAAATTTAGTCTATTTTCCGAATTTTTAGTCCCCGTGGTTCTACGTTGCGTCTGTGGTGAGCAATCGTTATAAAAAAAATAGTGTAATTTCGGCACTCATATGCTGTAGGTAAAAACGGATTGAATTAAGTGGTCGGGTGTTAAATTGTAGTTGTAAATAGTTAGAAGACAACGTTGAAATGTGTAGGGGTCATAGCACTGAACTTAAACTCGATTAAAAGGGTCCTTTAAAAAAGTGCCGAAATTAAATGCACTTTTTTCCCAAATTTTGCTCATTTTGATACCATTTGGCATTTTAGCTGTAACTTTTTGCCAGTTACACGTTGAACAACAAGTAGAAGCTTAAATTAAAGAAAACTGTCTGAAGATAATGATAGGCTTTTAAATTTTTGAAAATGATGATTTTTTTACTGAGAAACAATCGATTGTTTGTAAAGTGCCAAAATTAAATGCACATATTTAATTTCGGCAATTTTCCATTTTTTTAAAAACTGATTTAATTAAGTAAAAAAATACTTTCGTACAGTGAAACTTTTGTGACGCAACGCAGTATCGTAAAAGCTTCAAAATGAGCTATCAAACATGAAAATCGAGCCATACAGTAAAAAGTTACATTGGAAAAACAAAAAAGTGCCGAAATTAAATGCACTACCCTAAAATAATAATGAAATCCAAACATAGTTTAAATAAAATGCTATGGTATTACTAATACCATAGCAATTTTTTTTATGGATTTTGTTACTATATAATGTTTTGGGGATTACTTTTATTATTTATTTATTATTGAAACAAATTTTCTGTTACTGGTTTTTTACTTTATTACTTCAGCTATTTTGTTATAAACTGCCCAAAATTCATGAAATTCAAAACATGAATTCATGCCCAAAATTGCGAAATTTGATAAACAAAAATAAAGTTAATAGTAAATACCGAGCACCTAGTGCCTGTTTTTACGAATCGGTTAATCATATCGGTTTATAAAAAACAAATAACTTGTTAAATTTTTGAATTGTTTAAATTTTTGAAATAAAAGTAAAGTAATTGATTATTTAGGTTCATGGAACTTACCTCCGATGACCTTTGGTAGGGGAGGAACTTACCTCCGATGACCTCCAAAAAGTCGGAACTTACCTCCGTTACCTCCGCTAGGGAGGAACTTACCTCCGTTACCTCCGATAGGGAGGAACTTACCTCCGATTGCCTTTCTTTTAACCAACCGATGGAAAAAAGGGGCGTCGAGTGGATGTGTTTTACATTATATTTGTGATATTTTAATAAAATGTTCAATAGACGAAACAAAGTTTCGAAAAAAAAGCCTTATATTAAATGGAATAGTATAAAGCTACATAAGTCTAAAAACTAAATGCCAGAAAAGACTGAAACAAGTCTCTTTAAAACCTGTAAATTAATAACAGATTTTGTGAAATTTTCAGAAAAACAAGACCGAATAAAAACAATACGTGTAAAAGCTTTAGTTTGCGTTTTTTAACCATAAATAAAACTTAATTCACATAAATTTCTCTCAAAGTGGATTAACTTTTACATGAGTTAACCAGCTGTAAATACCACAGTATTAGTTAAGTCACACGTCGTCAAAACGATACAAAAAAGTATAACGCAAGCGTCACAATAACCATGAAAAATTTCTGTCAAAATAAGTTATCGCATTGCGCATTAAATTTTGTAATTTATCATTATTTTCGTATAAAGCAAAACGTACCGCCATATTAACGGCTTTTTAAAATCAAATATCAAGTTTTAAGTCCGAAAAACATTGAAAAATTCAGATTTAATATAAGGCGACTTTTAATTTAACAAATACATTGACAGCTAATTTGTTTTATGTAATAAATAGAAACATTAAAGAAAAAGTCGCCTTATATTAAATCTGAATTTTTCAATGTTTTTCGGACTTAAAACTTGATATTTGATTTTAAAAAGCCGTTAATATGGCGGTACGTTTTGCTTTATACGAAAATAATGATAAATTACAAAATTTAATGCGCAATGCGATAACTTATTTTGACAGAAATTTTTCATGGTTATTGTGACGCTTGCGTTATACTTTTTTGTATCGTTTTGACGACGTGTGACTTAACTAATACTGTGGTATTTACAGCTGGTTAACTCATGTAAAAGTTAATCCACTTTGAGAGAAATTTATGTGAATTAAGTTTTATTTATGGTTAAAAAACGCAAACTAAAGCTTTTACACGTATTGTTTTTATTCGGTCTTGTTTTTCTGAAAATTTCACAAAATCTGTTATTAATTTACAGGTTTTAAAGAGACTTGTTTCAGTCTTTTCTGGCATTTAGTTTTTAGACTTATGTAGCTTTATACTATTCCATTTAATATAAGGCTTTTTTTTCGAAACTTTGTTTCGTCTTTTGCTAGAATTTCCGCCTTTTAATGCATTGAATTCAATGTCATTTATTAAAGATATAAAACATTAAAAAATTTACTCATTTTAAAAGAAACGTCATGGTCTCCTCATGATATGAATACAATTATTTTCATATCCAAAACTTCAATGTAATTTTAAGCAGTATACTATACAAAAATTAAGTCTGGGTAACTCCGTAAAATTGTATGGAACCTGAAAGAACCATATAAAATAGTGTGTTTTTCCTCTGTTTAAATTTTTTTAGTTAGACCTGATTTAACCACTTTTTTGGAAATTAGCTTTATTTGGACTTTTGTTTTGTGCTTGATTTTTTCTGGATTGATGGTTTATTTTTAAACAACAAAACCACACCATTGTAAATGGTTTTTCCAGGTTCCATACAATTTTACGAGGTTACCCAGACTAGTCTTTTCTCGCATTAAATTTTTGGAGTTATTGTAGCTTCATAGTATTCCATATAAAAAAGAGTTTTTTTCTGTTTCGATTTTGATAAATTTCCGTCTATTGAAACATTGTACCCCGCAGCGCTCACACGTCACCCAAGATTTATTTCATTTTATTTTTTTAAATATTTTTATTGTTGCCATATGGCTGCTAATTAGTGGTAAGGATATTTTTTCGCTCTTCCCGTTGAAAATTAGTAATTTTTATAAAAAGGTAAGGAATTATAATTTAAACCAAAAAAATAACCACAAGAGAATGTGTATTACTGAATGAAGTTACTTAATATGTAATTCAGTAAGGAAAAAAGTGTCACACAAGTACCCCAGTACCTAATGCGTAACTTAGAAAAAAACTGGTCTTTTTCACATGAACAGAGGTTTAACTACGGACAATAGAGCATATTCGAGAATAAAATTCAGGTGAGGGGGCAATTTAGCATCTACGTGCAAAAAATCAGCTCCAAATATTTACCACAGGAAAAAATTTTTGGGGGACCCCAAAAAAAAAAAAAAAAAGTTAAGCAAATTAAGCTTATTAGTATGAAATTCAGGTATGTTTAGCAAAAGTTTTTAGGTTTTTAATATCAGAAAAATATGGGTAATATTTTAGTTATGTAAAATGTTTAGATTTTTAATTGGCTAAAAAACTATTAAAGGTTTTGTTGATTTCGATGACGCCATCAACAACGGTTAACCGCGCAGTGACTTAACCCATTTAATATAAGGGAAAGAGCGCTCCGCGCTCTTCCCTGATGTGGATATAAATAATAAAAAAATCAAAAAGCCTTCAAAAATTCTAAATACGAAATGAATTTATTATTTAATAGGAATTTAATCTTGGAGTGAGCACGCTGAACAAAACGGGAGTTCTACCACGCACTAGCATAAACAATTATAGTTAGTAAATTACCTAAGGTTATTCTTCAGTGTACACAAAAAATCAATGATTATTACATTGCTATTATTATTGATTATTACATATTATATTACATTATTACATCAACATTGCAGATACAATAGAACAGTTGACACAAAAAAACATTTGGCATGTTTCTCTGCATCTGCACAATTCTTTTTTGTTAAATTTAGGTCTATCTTTACACGTATAACAGTTGTAATTTTTTTTCGGATTTTTCTACCAAAAAACATAAGTAAAAAAACATTTTGGATCATATCGGCCATTTGCTGGGATATCACTGAAAAATTTATTGCTCTATTGTTAATACAATATTGTAAAATTTATTAAACGCAAACGTTTTGTTTTTTTGTTTACAAGAATTTTGTACAGATTTAAGCACATTAAAAATTGTTTAACTATTAAATGTTTTTATTGGTAGTTGGAAAGTACAGTGTTGGAATATTTAAACTTTTTTTGTAAAAGTTCGTTATATTTATTTTATTTCAACTAATAATACTTTAATCCTAATTTAAAACATTATTATAAAATTTAAAAAAATTCATACAGATTAATTTTTTTACAGATAAATTTGTCTTGCAAATTTTGTAATTCTTTAAAGAAAATTAGGGTATCTGACTTAATTTCGGCCAGGCCTTAATTTTGGCACCAATTTAAGGTGTTAGAAAATTGGCTTATTTTTAAAACACAAACTAGCACAAAAGTAACTAGATTAATGTTGAATAAAGTGTTTTTGCAAAAGTTTTTTATTTTTGTTGTTCTGCATTATCAACGTTTTCATGCAAAAAGTGCATTTTTTTCTGATTTTCTTAATTTTTGCCTTGTGTTTAAACTGCATCAAGTTTAGAACGAAGCACTATATAACCTTAAAATATCTTCTATTTAAGGCTCAAAGTTGTTAATTTTCATATTTTGATATTTTTTTCAAAATCACTTTGCAATGCGTTTAACTAACTGCGCATTTTAAGATTCCGTTAATTTCGGCCACCTTAAAATTTAGGTGAAAGAACCTGCCGTTTTTTTGTTGTTTTCAAATATCATCATACTACCGTATTTATAAAGATTTTTTTTGCTTGTTTGACTTGTTTGACGTTTTTAAAGCAAAAAATAAAAATTCAACAAAAATACAGGTTATTAAAACTTGTTTTTTAAGGTTTTGACATAATTATTTAAAGTCTTGCTAATAACTATGAAAGTTTGCAAACGGTAAAAAATTAAGTTATATGTACCAAGAACAATACCTAAGGATAATTTTACAACTTTTAAAAATTTTTATTGTTCGTGTTGGCAATAGTTATAGCCAGTTTTTTCTAGGTGGCCGAAGTTAATGGCTCGCGCCTTAATTTCGGCCACTATAAAAAAACTTTAAACCTCCACTGATCTTTAAGTGTAACAGAAATTTTAAAATTTTGCACTGGAACAACAAAAATAGCTATCGTTTGATTTTTAGACCAAATTTTAGGTGGATTGGAAAAACCAAAAAAAAATTATTCAAAAAAATAAAAAAGGTGGTCGAAATTAAGTCAGCTACCCTATTTTATTTAAATCCGCACAAAAATCTACAATCGTTTAGTGTTTTGTATGGTTTTAAAATTTGATTAAAAATGTTGATCAGAATTTATTTTAGACTTACACCTAAATAAGATATTTTTAATCTACTAATATCTGCAACTTTAAAATGTTTTAACCTATTTAATTATATCACAAATTCTCACAATAAATGATCTTTCAATCAAGTTTCACAATAGAGAGTTAAGAAAACAAACGAGTTAATTCAAAACAATAGACAAAGAAAGAGGAATAAGAAAGGAGGCTAATTTCCGGAGGTACGTTCCGAGGTTGCGCGGCTATCGGAGGTAAGTTCCGACTTGCGCGATAGACGGAGAAAAATCGGAGGTAAGTTCCGAGGTTTTTTCGGCGGAGGTAAGTTCCTCTACCCATTATTTACTGGCCAATTATTTACGTTTAAGTAATATTGATATTATATATTATCATAAATTACACACAAAATCAAATTTTCTAGCGAAGGTAAATTATGTTCAAAAAAAAACACATTTAATGGTTTCCACTTTTATTAACGGAAAAACATGAGTTTAAATATTTTTTAGTATATTTTTTGCAAAAATCTTCATGTGTAATTCATAGATGGATAATTACACAATATAGATAATCTTTCTCAATTGTAATAATTACACGGTTAAAAGCTATACGCTTTTATGGTATTATGAAAGGTGGATAATCTCATAAAGGTATGTCACAGCGGTCTGTAGCTGCGTGTATCATAAAATCCAATTAGGCCTGCATGTTCGGGCCTAGACCCGCATGTCCGGGCACACGGAAATCGGTTATTAGGACACGAGAATACGGATCAAACAACACATGCCTTTTTGTCTGCAGCCTCGTAAACTTATATTAAATAACTATGGGTTTTTTGCGTACAAATAATTTCTGTTTAGATAATTCTGAAAGCTAGATCGAAAAGATAACATATGTTAAGAATTTATCACAACTTTTACGAAACAAAACAATTGTAAATAAATCAGACAACAATTAGAAATTCATAGCATTAATTATTTTCGCGTAATTTTTGTTAAAGCAACCAAAAAAAAGCTGTAATAGGTTTTTTTTTACTTTAAGGTTTCTCCACACAGTTTTAACTTCGCAGCGTTCAATAAAATACCAGTTGAAATGCAGAACGAAAATTATTTTTTTACTTACATAAAATGAATTTTATTATTTATTGTAATTATAGAACATTATAATGTTTTAAAATATCCCAACGAAAATTCGAATGAATGAAAAAAAAGTAGGAAACAAATGCGGTTTAAATATTTACAAATCATTTTTTTTTTGGATTCATTGAAAAAAATATAATTAATCTAAAATAAATATTAATATTAAACGGAAAATGTGGCAATGAAAAAATGTTTACTGTGAAAATCGATCTCTCGACCCCAAAAATTTTGACAATCGGGAGACAGGGGCTTTCTGACCGCGCCACATACACATCTGCTCAACTATTTTAAAACAGGTTTCTAAACCCAAGGCTTTTATTGAATCTAAAATATGCACACACAACAGATTAACAGTACGAGAGCTATTATGGCCGGTTAAAAATCTTATATTTCAATAAATATACTATTTGGAGCTTTGAATTTCACCAAATCAAATTAAATCCACGTTTTGCCGCAATTTCAAAGAAATTAACCCCCATTTTTTACGGAAAATTAAAATCGTATATTAAACCATAAGTACAAAAAACATTTCCATTAATTTCTACGCACATCTGAAAAAGGGTAACAGTTCCTTTTCATTAGAAGTATTTTTCCTAATAAATACTGAGTAGTGCATATTTTTAAGAGGTTTAAAAAAATTTCGTTGCAATTTGATTTTAATATCAATTATTTCAACTTTATTAATATTATCATTGGGCAGTTTTTACCCCATATTAAATTTTTATAGAAACAATTTTGTATTTCGCGATATCTCGCATGCCAAAAATTGCGATTTTCCATACTTAGGAAAACTGCGGAAAAACCTTAAAAAAATTTTTTTAATTTGCTGAAAACAAATATTAGGGTAACTGACTTAATTTCGGCCACCTTTTTTATTTTTTTGGATAAGTTTTTTCTGGTTTTTCCAATCGACCCAAAATTAAATTTATCCTTAGGTATTGTTCTTGGTAAATATAACTTAACTTTTCCCGTTTGCAAACTTTAATAGTTATTAGCAAGACTTTAAATAATTATGTCAAAACCTTAAAAAAAACAAGTTTTAATAACCTGTATTTTTTTGTTGAATTTTTATTTTTGGCTTAAGAAAGTCAAACGAGCAAAAAAAAATTCTTTATAAATATGGTAGTACGATGCTATTTAAAACCAATAAAAAACGGCAGGTTCTTTCACCTAAATTTTCAGGTGGCCGAAATTAACGGAATCTTAAAATGCGCAGTTAGTTAAACGCGTTGCAAAGTGATTTTGAAGAAAATATCAAAACATGAAAATTAACAACCTTGAGCTTTAAATAAAAGATATTTTGATATTTTAAGGTTATATAGTGCTTTGTTCTAAATTTGATGCAGTTTGAACACAAAGCAAAAATTGAGAAAATCACAAAAAATTCACTTTTTCTATGAAAATGTTGATAATGCAGAATAACAAAAATAAAAAAACTTTTGCAAAAACACTTTATTCAAAATTAATCTAGTTACTTTTGTGCTAGTTCTTTTGTGTTTTAAAAATAAGCCAATTTTTTAACACCCTAAATTGGTGGCCGAAATTAAGGCCTGGCCGAAATTAAGTCAGATATCCCACAGTGTTTTTAAGCTTTTATTTTGTTTTAATTATGACCATACTCTTTAATTAAACAAAAAGCATGCAATTTTTGCTAAAAATGACTTATGTAGTATGTTAGCAATCAAACTCCTACCGGTAAACAATATTCGAATTTATAATGAACGTAATTTTTCTTCGAATTTTTAATAAACGTAATTTTTCTTTGCCCAATACCTTCGTCTCGTGTACAATAACTGATTTCCTTGTGCCCGGACGTGCTGTCTAGGCCCGGGCATGACGGACCTAGGCCGGGACATGCGAGTCTAAGCCCGGACATGCTGGTCTAATTGGATTTTGTGATGCACGCTGCTACAAACCGCTGTGACATACCTTTAGTGGATTATCCACCTTTGGTATTAGCTTTTAAATTTTTTTATTTGATATCAAAATAAATTAAAAAAACAAACTTTTGCAGGTTGGTTTTTTATGAAAAAGCCTTGAATTGTAAAAAAATTTTACGGTCACCAAGAAGTAATTTTCAGGCTTGTAAGTGTCACAACTCCCGTTGTGTTAATGTTTCAGAAATATGACGCCTTATAAATATGAGTTGTAATCTAACACTGCGAGCGATGGTGTAACGCAGCACGTCAGTCAATGAGGTACTGATGCTGGAGATTACAGGTTCAAGTCCTGTATCGCTCATTTTTCAGCAAAAAAGCTAAAAACAATGAATTGTTTCACAATCTTTCTTTCAAAAACTCGATTTATTTGGCCTCAGATTTCTGGACGTTACATAAGCTATATAATTTTTAATATTTAATGCGGTTTTTTACACAAAATGATACAGACCTGTGCACGGTCTGGAAATGCCCCCCGCTTTATTGGAGGATTTTCACCCCCGTTTTATTGCTCCCCTCGCCAAAAAAATGAAAAAAGTACCCCAAAATTATGACGCCATTTTTGACCTATGATGACGCCATCATCGTGAATTTTTTGCAGTTTTTAGCCTATTTCAATGTATTTTAAGCCATTTTAGACCTATTGTTATATTATTTACGCTTTTTTTTGTCCCTTTTTTCCCTTTTCCCTTTCTTTGTTTTTCTTTTTTTTCTCCTTTTTTTCCTTTTCCCCCCTGCTTGCCCCCCCCGTCTTTTATCGCCCCCCCCCGTTTCGGAAAAAGTTGCCCCCCCCCCCCGCCCCCTCCCCCGTTTTGGAATTGCCCCCCCCCGTTTTAACCCCGGGGGGGGCAGTGCACAGGTCTGATGATACATCTAAAAAATTACATGTAAATAAATTATCTTTTAAAATGCTGCGAGAAAATAATTGTAATTATCAAAGTAAGCATCTTAATTTTGTAAAAGGGGCAATTTTTTTGTGTCAAAAACAAATCAAAAATCTGCGTCAGAGTGGTATATAAATGTTTTCATGCTTATTTTTCATTAAAAAGTTTCAAGTGAGGACAAAATTAATAGAGATTTTGAACTAATTTAGGATTTAAAATAAGTGAAAACGCGCCGCATTCAAAACCTCGTTAAAAATTTCGCTATATTTTTCTGGAAACTCCACTGTTCTAATAACTAGCTAAATACATGTATAACTGTTAAAAGCTCGAGGTTTTTGTCCACACTACAAATTTTTACTTTTCGTATAGACTGCTGTCTTGTAAGCTTTCAATCAATAAATTGTGTGTTAAAGGAAGCTAGTCAATAAATTGCAAAGTGAGTTGCGGTTAATCATTTATCAAGTAAAATTTTATTTTTTTAATCACTTAAAATTATAGACGTTTCTTGGTCATTGTTTTCTCCTTGTGAACTCTCGTATTATAAAATGCGTTTTATTTAAAATAGAAAAGCGCAAAAGCCTCTTGTTTATGTTACGACATGGACAGTACTGAAAGCAACAATTATTGTCTTCTCTATTAAAAAATTGCGTGGATTCACAAGGTGAAATCAGCTAACTCGGAATCGTTTATAATTTCTTACTAAATAAATCAATGGGAAGTATAGCCAATCATGCAGAAACAAACAAAAAAGATTATACAATGGTTTGTTTGATATGCATGTTGTATTTACCAGTAAAAATCGCTGGTTAGCTACGCCAAGTATCGTTGGTACTAAATTGACACTTGTGAAGTTAAACTAGAAAATTTGAATTTATAATATTTTGAATAATATCTTTTTAACATATAATAAATAATATGATTTTGTTTAATTTCAACATGTTTTTTACTGCATCGCATCAGTCAACGTTAACTGGCCTTTAGTTCCGTTTGATGAATAAACAAATTTCGTTTGTCCTTCACGCTTTAAAAAGAGAATAATCTTATTCCGTAAGATTCTAATTTTGTATAGACGTTATCCTTTAAATGGGCTATTTAAAACTTATTTAAGCTTAAAATATGTTTTTAAATTCTTATTTTTCGCATTTTTAGAGTATTTTTATTATTTTTAATTTTAAAGTTTAAAAAATTTATTTTACAAAAAAAATTTGACGAAATAAGTCATGAAATGTCTTGTCATCAAATAGATTAGCGGAATAGATTAAGCATTTCAAAATTTAAAATATTTCCGAATCAAAACATTACTGTTTTCTTAACCTCATGCAGCCTGTTTTGAATTTTTGACAACTTCAAATTGTAAAAACATTTTGAAAAAAATTTTAAAAAAAGATGTTCAGCATTCGCGATTTTTAAACGTTTAACATTTGAAAATGCATTTTGGATTATTTATTGGCTTACAATTATTAGAAATATAAAACTATTTTGATCACACTGGACTGGCAAATTTCAACTGCTTATAAAAAGGAAGACTATTAACAAAAGAAAACAAATATAAAACATTCGACCCGGATAAAATTAAGTTCGAAACGATCAATTTGATTTTACAATTTTTACAAAAAATTGTTATAATTAAAAAAAAGGTATTAAAAAGCGGCCACCCCGTTAAAATATTCTGCCTACGATGCATTTTATTTTTAAACAGCTTTATTACAGTTTCGCAGACAAACATGTAATACTTTCAATGGTTTTGAAAAATTTAAAAATAAGTTGCTAACCGTGTAGACCAATTCCTTTTGAAGAAACTCGCCACTTCGAAAATTTGTACATTCAAATGTAAATTTTACTCCTGAGTTTTTAAACAAAATTTTTAAAAAAATTTTTTAAAAATTTAAAAAAAAATATTGGTAATTTAAATGTATTTGTATAAATCTTTTGCTTTCTAAATTAAATATTAAAAACAGTTTTTTTTGTTTTATTTTGTATTTTATTTTAACCAACAACACAATAGTAGTTTTAGACTTTTTTTAGAATTTTTCACTGAACAATAAAAAATTTTTCACAATTAAAAAATTTTTGTTTTCACAATTTTTTTGTGCATTTTTTATTGTTTTGTTATTATTAAATCAAAAGTAAATAGCTAAAAACATTATTTTTTACTATCTGAATTACACTAAAAATGGTATGTTTTTTTATTATTTTTTTGAATAAAGTTCTTTGCATTGTTTTAATTTACGTTTTGATACTCAAGACAAAAATTCATGCATGTAATGTATTTAATATAAAAGTGCTTAGTTTCTTTAAAAAAACCCAGTCTATTACTATCAATTGTTAACATTAATATTCTTATTCTATTGTCCATCCGATTTTATTCTTCTTATAAAACAAACAAAAAAACTGTTAGCTCTGTAAATCTCCCTGTCATTCAGTAGCGGAGACCATTTGTTCCGAAATTTCTGACATGGCAGACATGGTGCTGGCAAACCATTGGTGCAGCACGGACTTCCGCTTTGTGGATCGATGTGCGGGTTTGTCTTCGTCCTCTTCGTCCATTTGCGCCTTAGCCATGGACGCGCTCAAACTACGATCCCTTACGTCGTCCGTGTAACACAAGTCCTCCTCTGACATACTCTAAAAACCATAGCTCATAATTGTATTATTATGATAAAAAATCGGAATACAAAATTTTAGATAGAAAATATGCAGCTCTGAAACACCCACAGATTGATTACAGCAAAAAAACTGCAGTAATATAGAAGAAACCAACAATTCTAGCAAAGCACTAATCCTCCTTGGAACTTGAACCTACTTGAAAGATTGACTGGTTATTATTATAGCAGAATATAAATTTTATGCGGGTGTCAATAGAAATTGTCAGGTTTAACTTGCTACCAGTTGGTGTATGACTAAAAAAAAGCGCTGGCATAGAATATACCTATATTCACGATTTAACGATTTGGGTATCAATCAAAATATTAATGGAGCCCGAAAATAGTTCTGCATTAAGGTTACCGGAAAAAGGTTACCTAGGAAAAAGGTTACCCGGAAAAAGGTTATCCGCGTGCGAGCCGGGTAGGAAAATGGTTACCCGCGTTCATTGTTTACGTCGTTATAATTTTTATTTACACAACAGAAATTAATTTTCAACGAAATGGCAAACGATAATAATAACATTTTATAATAATAACATTTCATAATAATATCTAATAACATTTAACGTATTTCACGTCAAACGATACATTTGTTTTTTTAATGTATATTATGCGGTTTTTCGCGTTCTTTTTAATGTTTTTTTATTGTTTTTTATTCGTTGCAAAAAATTTATATTGCCCCGGT
>JASAMX010032466.1:50000-60068 GCA_030248175.1 Microlaimidae sp. YZB2_3 | reverse complement strand
GTAGGGTAACTGACTTATTTTCGGCCACCTTTTTTTATTTTTTTGAATAAGATCAAGCCAAAATTTGGCCTAAAAATCAAACAATAGCTATATTTGTTATTCCAGTGCAAAATTTGCATATTTCTGTTACACTTAAAAATCAGTGAAGGTTTAAACTTTTTTTTAAAGTGGCCGAAGTTAAGGCGCGTGCCATTTATTTCGGCCACCTACAAAAAACTGGCCATAACTATTGCTTAAACGAACAATAAAATTTTCTAAAGGTTGCAAATTTACCCTTAGGTATTGTTCTTGGTACATATAACTTAATTTTTCCCGTTCGCGAACTTTAATAGTTATTAGCAAGACTTTAAATAATTATGTCAAAACCTTATAAAAACAAGTTTTAATGACTTGTATTTTTCGTTCAATTTTTATTTTTGGCTTAAAAAACGTCAAAACAAAGTCAAACGAGCAAAAAAAATTCTTTATAAATACGGCAGTACAATGATATTTAAAAACAGCAAAAAACGGCAGGCTCTTTCACCTAAATTTTCAGTAGCAAAAATTAACGGAATCTTAGAAATGCGCAGTTTGCTAAACGCATTGCAAATGATTTTGAAGAAAATATCAAAACATTGAAAATTAACAACTTTGAGCCTTAAATAGAAGATATTTTAAGGTTATATATTGCTTCGTTCTAATTTGATGCAGTTTAAACACAAAGCAAAAATTAGGAAAATTACAAAAAATTCACTTTTGTATGAAAATGTGGATAATAGAATAACAAAAATAAAAAACTTTTGCAAAAACACTTTATTCAACATTAATCCAGTTAGTTTTGTGCTAGTTCTTTTGTGTTTTAAAAATAAGCCAATTTTCTAACACCCTAAATTGGTGGCCGAAATTAAGGCATAGCCGGAAATTAAGTCAGTTACCCTATACATTTTTTGTCTAAACGAACGTCCGAAAAGAAATAAACCATTTTGTTGCTCTTTTGATCCGTTTGGTTTGTTTATGCCTAAACCAAATTGTTAGTTTGAATTTTGAAAGTTTGATTTAAAAGTTAGAGTCTTAGTTATGCAATCGACATAACGTAACAATAGCGTTTAATTGAAAATAGTAATAATGAGACCCGAATTAAAAATGTACAGTTAACGTTTTTAAAGAAATTATTAAATAAGCAAAATGCACTTTATTTTTTCATTAAATATTTAATAAATGGTACTAGATTGGTCGCAAGGGAAAAAATAAACCAACGGCAACCACAGATAGCTGCGCTACTCGCTGGTGTTATTGTAGCTGTTAGAGACTTGGCAGACTAGTTCCACGCTGGAGTTTAATAACTCGTTCCTGTAATGGCCTTTACCACCGATACAACCATGGGTGTGCAAATTTTTGCAAGCATGAAAATATCCTACTTAATACACTGTATCCGCGACCAAAATCTCCATATTGCCACCGTACCGCTTTAACCATTTCAATTTGCTCGCTCCCTGGGCACTATTCGCGCGAAAAATTAGGTATGACGAAAGTATGACATAGGTCGGTCGCACAAACCTTTCACGGTTGTAACCGAGGAAAAGGCAACGGGAACGGGTTAAGCAGTCAGAAGATTTATTTTCAGAAGTTTAGAATTATTATGTTGATCAGATCAATCAATAAGAAATATGACCTACATGAAAAAATGGCTCCCAAGAAAGTTAAAAAATTATCTGCATCTTCCAAGGGTATGTTTATATCTGATTAATAAATTAAAAGAGTAATATTGATTTTAAATAAATGAGCGTTAAGAAATAATAATGAGTAGAAGAAGATGCAAAAATATAAACATGAATTCCAAAGTTTAAACATGTTTCCCACCTCAGAATTTTTTTGTAATGTAATGTAAAATGTAATATAGTATTAGTGATTACGTCATATACGTTTTGCTCCGTGGGATAGGTTGTGGGAGGAGCAGCGGCAAAACAGGGACTCAAAATGAAGGTGCAAATATCGCTAAAAAGAATGCCCGCGGGCCGGTTATTAGAAAGGCTCCGGCACGTTATTAGACATAAACGTGGACGTCCCTTTATGCGCGGGGGTGTCCTTTGATGAGCAGGGGATTCTTCGGGATTAGACAATGGATTTTGACCAGGGTGCCCCAGGGCGGGGCTAAATTGTACCTGTACTGCTCTAGCGCAACCTATGCAAATCACATATTGTTGTAAAAAGTTTTGTAGGCTGCAAACACGCTAAAAAAATTTTTTATTTCAAACCAAACCCCAAAAAACTTTTATTTAAAATAAAAATTTATATATAGAAAAATTAGCAAAACACTTTTTAAAAAAAGCTCTAAAGCTTCGAAAACAGGTGTTTTGCTCCGTTCAAAAAATACTTTTATTACACTTTTACTTTTACTAAAAAATAGGTCTTACTTTTACTTTTATTTTACTTAAATTAAAAAAGGCACAAATTATTTTTACTCTTTAATTTAATTAAATTTTTCAAATTACTTTTACTTTTTTTAAAATAATTAAAAATCATTCCTTTTTCACAACACTAATGCATGCAAAAAAATATCCATCTATGAAGCAAATAATTATTGTTTTTTTAATTACAAACAAATAAAATATTCCAAAAGCAATATCTTAAAATTTTTACCACGATTAAATTATAAATTTGAATATGAAATAGTTTAAAACTAACTGCCGAGAAGTCATAACCAAAACAAAAAAATACAATCTTGAACTTATTTTTTATTTAAAAAAATTGAACATGACAACATACCTTGAAGAATAAACAAGAAATAAATGTTATAAATGTGAAACTTAAAAGAGAAGTGCAGCCAATTTTATGAAACACTTCAGCAAACACATATTCCCAAATCGTTAAAGGAAACTAAAATGACAAAAAATAACTGTCATTAACTTGTTCCTTGATAATGCAAATCAGTTTAACCAAATAAAGTTTGGTTTTTGCTCTATGAATGCTAATTGTGAAACTAAGAATACTCAAAGAATTTCTTAAAACCAGTTGAATTTGGAGTGAGCTGTTAACTTATTGCCGTATTTGCCATTAAATCACGTTGGGATTTAAGGACCTACAAGAAATGTCATATAGTATTCGTGATAACGTCATAAAATGGCTTTTCCTTATATCCTTAAAAATGGTTTGGGAGGAGCTCATAGAATAAGTTTTAGCCAATTAGTGCTTGGGAAAATTAATCTCAAATGGATGAAAGATCTCTTTTTTCATAAGCACTAATTGGCTAAAAGTCTATAACGTTATAACTATATCTAAAGAATAGTAACACTGAACAATTTTCCGTTTAAATGGGAAAAGATTTTGTTTTGACTATTGTGATTTTACAAAATACCTGGTGTTTGCAACAGTAATTGAGATACCAAAGATAAGCATATGAAAATAGAAATGAAATGAAAAATGTTTATTGTACACGTTATTATTATAACAGGTAAGTACAATATTTAAAATAAATAGGTGGAAGCTAGATTACAAATATCAACTAATATAAATATCAAAATATCACAAAAAAGTCAATATTAGTCGGTTAATTGGAATAAATTGTAAGGTTTTTTAGTAATTTCAAATTTTTAAGCAGATAATACAATATTAAAACAGGCTACACAAAACAAAACATTAACTAAAATGGTTATTAACCGTTTAGTAAAAATGGAATAAATTTGATAAAACTATGCTAGAGGGTAGGAATTGGTGTGGCGTTACTGGATTCCCAAAGAAATTTTTTTTATATCAAGGTTATATATCTTTTAACACATCTATTTTTGGTATTTTCAAATATGCTTACATTAGATAACCAGCATTCAATCCTATGGTGCGTTAGCAAAAGGGATGTATGGTGAAAAATCCCCATTATAATCCTAAAGACTCTCCAGGGACCCTCGAGTGTTGTGCTAGCGTTTATTTATTACGTAAATATTGCCTTTTTCAAAAAATAAATAGAGACAAATTTTTATTTCTTAAAAGTCTATTACGCCTTAATTTATTTTAAAAAAGACTTTATCGTGGGGTTTTATTGACAGCAGTGAATCTAGTTGTAAAATTAATGTTTTTAAATAAATTAAAAATGCATAATAATTTGTAAATGTAGTAATGTCTTTCAACGAAATAAATATAATAATAATAAAAATAATCTATGTTAATTATTTTTGAAAACTGCAAACGAAATTTTGCGTATTAAATAAAGAAACGCCAGCGCGACACTCAATGGCCCGTGAGCGTATTTAGAGATCTAAGGTAACTTCTTTCGCCAGACATAAGTTTTGAACGCGCTTTAGGATCTAACGCAACCGAATCTTACATTGTGATATAATCAGTGCCCAAAAAATGTTCCCAAAAAAACTGATTCTGTAAGAGATTATCAGACACATGATTGTTGGTATATGTTTGTAAACAACGTTCAAACAACATTTCTTGAACAATGTTTTTTGTTATAAGCCTATTTTAATATTTTTGTTTTGTCGGTAATAGACACTTAACGTTTAATACGTTTAATGAGACACGTTTTATATATCAGTTTCAATTTTAAAATTATCTCCTAACCATATTAACTTATGAAATTCCACAAAAACAAGACTTTGGATATGCCAAAAATGCTATTGATACTTACACAGTCATCACAAGCCTCTGTAGTGGTAGCTAAACGCATGTCACAAAGACCATTATAAAATGGACCAACAGGTTTTCTGTGTTTTGTTCTTAGACATTCACCAGAATTATCTGAACATGTATCTTCTTTTGTCCAATCTTCATTCCAAACGCAATCTGAATGAAATAAAAGAAAAAATGTGTATAATTATACTCTGTTAAAATTACACTTAAATAGTTAAATTAAACTTAAATTGTTAAAAAAATACACTTAATAGTTAAATTATATCTCAAGTTTATTTTACTACAAAAATAATTGTATAATAATATGACATTTTTTATGAAGTAAGTAGTTTCAAATGTTAGTTGAAATGCATTTGAAAGTGAAAGTGAAATTAAAGTGAATAGTTTGGCTTGTAATGTGTGGACTTTTAAAATATTTTCTCCAGATCACTCATAAACTATAATGTTTTAGTTTAAAATAAGGTTGCTTCTCTAGCAAAACATTTTAGTGAAATTTTGGTAACTATGCTAAAATATTTTAAACTTAATTTCTCATACATTTTAAAGAATATTTATGCCAAAATATTTTAAACTTAATTTCTCATACATTTTAAAGAATATTTTCCATTTTGAATCAAAAGTGTTTTTGTTTTAATTAAATAGATTTTTCCCACTTTTATGTTGAAAAACGGTCATGGCTTGTCCAAGCTAGACTTTTTAAACAATGGATTTCTTGAATATAATTTATAACAAAGACTATTAAAAAGTAATTAAATTCAAAATATTCATTGTTGTTAAAATTTTTATTTCAATAAGAAATAACAAAACTAAAATGCTTACTAATAGGGCAATATCTTATGTTTGTAAAATTCCAAACTGCACATTGTTCTGTTCTGTTAAAAGCAAAGTTACAATGACCTTCATAAAGATTTTCTTGTGTCAGATTTCTGTACGTGGTTCTTGTCCCGTTTTCACATGTTACAGAACAAGGTGTCCAAGGTGCCCATGGGCTAAATCTGCAGTCTAAAAAAGGTTTAATTTTAATTTAAGGTTTAAAGCAAAATTTTTAGAGAGTTTTGGAGTTTAAAATTATCTTCTAATATAATTTTATAAAAGTTTTGTAATTTTGTATCTTTCCATAAAAAATTTAATTTTGATTTATTAGTAAGATCCGTGAATAAAACAATATAATTACAGAGATTATTATAAAATTATAATTTTTCTGCAAAAACTCCAAATGCTTTTTGTTTGATTTGTTGCTTAAAAACTAATTATTTAAAAAATTTAGATCCTCAGTGCACTTTGATTATTTATTAAAAAATTTAGATCCTCAGTGCACTTTTTAAAAAGTTTTTTTCAATTATTTATATTGATCACGACTTGAAAACAAGTAAAATCTTACTAATAGGACAAAATTTGTCCTCATAGTTGACACCTTCACATGGAAGACCGTCTGGTAGCTCAGGATTTGATGTTCGCGTCCTCTGGTGAGTTTTGTTCACAGGGTCGTTATCTGGATCGCAGACAGCTGGATTCCAAGTGTCCCAAGGTCCCCAGGCATTCCAAGAACAGTCTAAAATTCTTTAAAAGCGTTTATACATTTTTGATTTTGGCCTTTTTTTGGTGCCGGGTGTAAATATTGTACCAGCATACTGAATATTATTTTTCTATGTGATTTTAATTGGAAACTGGTTGGAAATTTTTTCGTTTACTGTCTTACAACAGAATTAAAAGTAGAAGGTGAAAAATGATATATTTATGTGTTGATAATGTCAAGTTATGTTATTAAATTTACAAACCCTTTTAACACGTCACAAATATTAAAGAAATTGCTAAAATTGACAATTGTTTATCAGAAAATATGTACATAAAATCTCTCTAAATTTAGTTGGTAATTTTCTGCACCGAGACAGTTTTATTGTTATTTTGGAACTAATAAAAATACTCTAAGCTAGACAAATAGTTGTTACTTTTTAACCAACTATTGTTGTTAATATTTTTGTTTTACCAAAATTTATCTTGTAAAAAAATGTATAAATTATTTTATCTGTGTAAAATTTTAAAAACAAGCAGTTGGAAATCCAGGTAGAGTCTAAGCCTTCAGATAGATTTAGAGCTAATTAAATATTTATAACAAGGATTACCACCAGGTGGGCACGGGCTAAATGTGGGCTCTGTAAAATTAGAACAATAATTCGTAGCCAGGGATTTGTTTTGCTGTAATCCTCCTGCAGCCACCAGGTTGCTTAAAAAATTGACTGGACGAACTTTCATCCTGGTTTCTTTGAAGCTGTAGAAATGACCCCTCGCTGAGGACCATATTATTCCTTGAGATTTTGTTAATACCGTTAAGCAGTTACCGGCAACTCTGGGACCGTTAAGATTTCCAGAGAGACAGCTGAAAAAATTTGATTTTGCAATTAATAATTGTTTGCTAAAAAAATCAGGAATCTACTTTTACCAGCGGTAGAAGTGGTATGTGAAGTGCTAGCTGTAAATGTGGGCCTAAATTTTTATAGGTGGGAATAAAATTGTGTACAAAATTGTTCTAAAATTATGTAAAAAGCTTCCGTGTAAAAGTGAGACTAAAACTGTGTAAAAAAATTGTTAACGTAATTGATTTTTACGTTTTATTGTTTCGTATTACTGAAAAATAGAAGAATTCAGTGTTTTAATAGAGTGGCTCATAGAGTCTTAACGTTCAGTGACTGTAAAGATTAAGATAATAATGTCACATAATAACATGATCTTTTATTTGGAATTTACCTTGTAAACCACCAACCTGACTGCATATCGTTTGGACAACTTGTGATATTCCAATCTGGGGCCAAAAAGTTCATATTGTTATGTGCACTTAAGCTGTCTCCTAAACACTTTTAATTATGAACTAGCTAACATTGTTAATTTATCATTTAAAGCAAACAACAGTTTATCTATTTTTTGTTATAGCTATACGTTAATTTCCCAAAAGTTAAAACATATTATTCAATTTTAAATTGATTTATCTCGTTTTTTAAAGGTTGTCCAGTTAAAAATGTCATAGCACCTGTGGTTTGAATATGCTTTTATTTGAAAATGCTTCCGTATTAATCATTTTAACGTTACGATTGACTTTTCAGCTTCAGTAGACAAACACTGATATTCTGATTTTATTTTTTTTCATTTTTCGGAATAGCCTCAACCGCAGAATGGTAAAACAGCAGAACCCTTAGCCAAGCTAATTTAGAAAGAATCCGCCAAATATGTCGTATATATATTGATTTTATAATTTCCGCGCGCGCCGTTTATTCTTTTTTACCGCTCATATTTGTTTCAGCCATATTTTCACCTAATTTTTAAAGCCTTATATTTTCGTAAAAACTACAGCACTCACGACTGTGAGTACTAACAACAACATTTGATTCTTTAACTTTGTGATTCACCAGGTGATACGCTGAAAAACTATAAGCTACTTACAGGCTCATTCAACGCTATTCTTTTTAATCAATGTGCGATTGACTTTTAGCACAATTTTAATGAGCTTAATTGTTTGTTACTAAAAGGCGAGTTCCAATTTTTAGACCCCTTATATTTTTGTCTATATTTATTTTTTTGGTTTATTATTAGTTTAATGCTTCATATGAAAAACCACAAAATAACCAGTTTTTGTAAACTAAACTACAAACTTCAATGGGAGCTGATACCGCAAGTTTTTATTTAGTAATGATGCTCTGTAGCACTGCCCTACACGAAAATATACATTAACGATAATATACATTAACAAACGAAATACATCATAGAATAACATATCAGTTTCAAAAAAGTTTTAAATTTCAGAAGTTACATTTATTAATTGAGAATTTAAAAACGTATTTTACCCGCTGTGTGCGGAGTGTTAGCTCCAATTTGTAGTTGATAATAAATGACTACACACGGAAAATTTGTAAGTAAGCTTATACTAGAATATGTAGTGAAAAGAAAGCAATCTTTGTCGTGTTCTCGAATCTAAAATTTAATAAAAACTAAAACAGAAATTTTCTGGAATCACAAATAGACCCATTTTCTATTACTAACAATTCATAAATGAGTCAAATTATATAAATTTTAATTCTAATCTAAATACAGTATTACAGCTTTTACAAAAGTTATTAAGCGCCTTTAAAAGTTTCAATTTTTTCTTGAAACTTTTATTTTAAATTTTTGTTAAGAAACTCGAAAGCAGGATCAATTTAAACCTTACTTTAAAGCTTAAAATTTAAAAATTAATCTTAAAGCTTACTAATGTTTGAAAGGTATGTTTCTTAAAAAAATTCTTCACATTATGATACTAAAAAAAATAGCAAAATACACATTATATGTAAAAATAGCTTACTTCAACCAAAAGTTCGTAAGTGTTAGGTGGACCAAGCAAATTGTCCATAGCAACTAATCCTGAAAAAAATAACAATTTTGAAATTATGCAACTGTAACAGACCAACGTTTTATAACATGGGACATCCTGAACACAATATAACGCAAAAAAATATATTTTATTCTGAAAAGTGTGTAAGGAATGACGCTGATATAAAAGTTAATTAGACATAATTTTGAATGGCACCGCTTTTTTCACAGCATATTATTTCCTTAACTTACGCGAATTATAATTTGTCCTTGTATTTTTACCGTGAATCGGTCCTTATACTGACATTTTTATTTATTTAATTAAATTAAGTTTATTTAAACTCGCGCAAATACGCTAAATTTTGAAAACTAAAGCTCAACTCTAAAAATATTGTGTATCCCAAGAGTATAAAATTTGGATTTAGCAACAAATATATTTGCAAAACTCGTGGATAAATTTATTTTTAAGTACAATATTTTTCTTAGTGAATTTCGTATTCCAGCGGCATATAAATTAATTAGTTTACGTTCGATTTTTATTATATTTAACTTTACTTACTTCATGTTAAAAAATCTTAATAGTAACTTAACATTTAATTTTATATGCCACTGAAACTAAAAATTCACTAAGAAAATATTGTACTTAAAAATAAATTTATCCACAAAATTTTGCAAAACGTATTTGTTGCTAAATCCAAATTTTATACTATTTCGAATACATATTTTAAAGTTGGTTTTTATTTTAAAATTTAGCGTTATTGCGCGAGTGGAGCTTAATTTAATTAAATAAATAAAAATCTCATCCAACCAATTACACGGTAAAAATACAAAAAGAACAATAATTCGCGTAAGTTAAGAGGAAATAATATGTCTGAAAAAAGCGGTGCCTTCAAAATTATGTCTAATTAGTTTTTCTGTGGCGTCATTCTTACACACTTTTCAGAAATAAAATATATTTTTTTTTGCATTTGTATTGTGTTCAGAATGTCCCTATTTATAAAACATTTAGATTACAGTTGCCGTAATTTCCCAAAATTGTATGGCCCCTTCGTGGTTTTTCGGTAGAAGTAATTATTTTTACATAAGTGTGTATTTTGCTATTTTTTTAGTATCATAATGTGA
>JASAMX010032466.1:0-45000 GCA_030248175.1 Microlaimidae sp. YZB2_3 | reverse complement strand
TGGAAATCTTAACGGTTCCAGAGTTGCCGGTAACTGCTTAACGGTATTAACAAAATCTCAAGGAATAATATGGTCCTCAGCGAGGGGTCATTTCTACAGCTTCAAAGAAACCAGGATGAAAGTTCGTCCAGTCAATTTTTTAAGCAACCTGGTGGCTGCAGGAGGATTACGCAAAACAAATCCCTGGCTACGAATTATTGTTCTAATTTTACAGAGCCCACATTTAGCCCGTGCCCCACCTGGTGGTAATCCTTGTTATAAATATTTAATTAGCTCTAAATCTATCTGGGAAAGGCTTAGACTCTACCTGGATTTCCAACTGCTTGTTTTTAAAATTTTACACAGATAAAATAATTTATACATTTTTTTACAAGATAAATTTTGGTAAAACAAAAATATTAACAACAATAGTTGGTTAAAAAGTAACAACTATTTGTCTAGCTCAGAGTATTTTTATTAGTTCCAAAATAACAATAAAACTGTCTCGGTGCAGAAAATTACCAACTAAATTTAGAGAGATTTTATGTACATATTTTCTGATAAACAATTGTCAATTTTAGCAATTTCTTTAATATTTGTGACGTGTTAAAAGGGTTTGTAAATTTAATAACATAACTTGACATTATCAACACATAAATATATCATTTTTTCACCTTCTACTTTTAATTCTGTTGTAAGACAGTAAACGAAAAAATTTCCAACCAGTTTCCAATTAAAATCACATAGAAAAATAATATTCAGTATGCTGGTACAATATTTACACCCGGCACCAAAAAAAGGCCAAAATCAAAAATGTATAAACGCTTTTAAAGAATTTTCAGACTGTTCTTGGAATGCCTGGGGACCTTGGGACACTTGGAATCCAGCTGTCTGCGATCCAGATAACGACCCTGTGAACAAAACTCACCAGAGGACGCGAACATCAAATCCTGAGCTACCAGACGGTCTTCCATGTGAAGGTGTCAACTTTGAGGACAAATTTTGTCCTATTAGTAAGATTTTACTTGTTTTCAAGTCGTGATCAATATAAATAATTGAAAAAAACTTTTTAAAAAGTGCACTGAGGATCTAAATTTTTTAATAAATAATCAAAGTGCACTGAGGATCTAAATTTTTTAAATAATTAGTTTTTAAGCAACAAATCAAACAAAAAGCATTTGGAGTTTTTGCAGAAAAATTATAATTTTATAATAATCTCTGTAATTATATTGTTTTATTCACGGATCTTACTAATAAATCAAAATTAAATTTTTTATGGAAAGATACAAAATTACAAAACTTTTATAAAATTATATTAGAAGATAATTTTAAACTCCAAAACTCTCTAAAAATTTTGCTTTAAACCTTAAATTAAAATTAAACCTTTTTTAGACTGCAGATTTAGCCCATGGGCACCTTGGACACCTTGTTCTGTAACATGTGAAAACGGGACAAGAACCACGTACAGAAATCTGACACAAGAAAATCCTTATGAAGGTCATTGTAACTTTGCTTTTAACAGAACAGAACAATGTGCAGTTTGGAATTTTACAAACATAAGATATTGCCCTATTAGTAAGCATTTTAGTTTTGTTATTTCTTATTGAAATAAAAATTTTAACAACAATGAATATTTTGAATTTAATTACTTTTTAATAGTCTTTGTTATAAATTATATTCAAGAAATCCATTGTTTAAAAAGTCTAGCTTGGACAAGCCATGACCGTTTTTCAACATAAAAGTGGGAAAAATCTATTTAATTAAAACAAAAACACTTTTGATTCAAAATGGAAAATATTCTTTAAAATGTATGAGAAATTAAGTTTAAAATATTTTGGCATAAATATTCTTTAAAATGTATGAGAAATTAAGTTTAAAATATTTTAGCATAGTTACCAAAATTTCACTAAAATGTTTTGCTAGAGAAGCAACCTTATTTTAAACTAAAACATTATAGTTTATGAGTGATCTGGAGAAAATATTTTAAAAGTCCACACATTACAAGCCAAACTATTCACTTTAATTTCACTTTCACTTTCAAATGCATTTCAACTAACATTTGAAACTACTTACTTCATAAAAAATGTCATATTATTATACAATTATTTTTGTAGTAAAATAAACTTGAGATATAATTTAACTATTAAGTGTATTTTTTTAACAATTTAAGTTTAATTTAACTATTTAAGTGTAATTTTAACAGAGTATAATTATACACATTTTTCTTTTATTTCATTCAGATTGCGTTTGGAATGAAGATTGGACAAAAGAAGATACATGTTCAGATAATTCTGGTGAATGTCTAAGAACAAAACACAGAAAACCTGTTGGTCCATTTTATAATGGTCTTTGTGACATGCGTTTAGCTACCACTACAGAGGCTTGTGATGACTGTGTAAGTATCAATAGCATTTTTGGCATATCCAAAGTCTTGTTTTTGTGGAATTTCATAAGTTAATATGGTTAGGAGATAATTTTAAAATTGAAACTGATATATAAAACGTGTCTCATTAAACGTATTAAACGTTAAGTGTCTATTACCGACAAAACAAAAATATTAAAATAGGCTTATAACAAAAAACATTGTTCAAGAAATGTTGTTTGAACGTTGTTTACAAACATATACCAACAATCATGTGTCTGATAATCTCTTACAGAATCAGTTTTTTTGGGAACATTTTCGTCACTGATTATATCACAATGTAAGATTCGGTTGCGTTAGATCCTAAAGCGCGTTCAAAACTGACGTCTGGCGAAAGAAGTTACCTTAGATCCTAAAGACGCTCACGGGACATTGAGTGTCGCGCTGGCGTTTATTTAATACGCAAAATTTCGTTTGCAGTTTTCAAAAATAATTAACATAGATTATTTTATTATTATTATATTTATTTCGTTGAAAGACATTACTACATTTACAAATTATTATGCATTTTTAATTTATTTAAAAACACTAATTTTACAACTAGATTCACGGTTGTCAAAACCCCACGATAAGTCTTTTTTAAAATAAATTAAGGCGTAATAGACTTTTAGAAATAAAAATTTGTCTCTATTTATTTTTTGAAAAAGGCAATATTTACGTAATAAATAAACGCTAGCACAACACCGAGGGTCCCTGGAGAGTCTTTAGGATTATAATGGGATTTCTTTCACCATACATCCCTTTTGAACGCACTATAGGATCTAACGCCTGGTCACCCAATGTAAGTATATTGAAAATACCAAAAATAGATGTGCTTAAAGATATATAACCTTGATATAAAAAAAATTTTCTTTGGGAATCCAGTAATTAATGCATGGAATTCCCTACCCTCTAGCATAGTTTTATCAAACTCACTCTCTATTTTTACTAAACGGTTAAATAACCATTTTAGTTAATGTTTTGTTTTGTGTAGCCTGTTTAATATTGTATTATTTGCTTAAAATTCGAAATTACTAAAAACCTTGCAACAATTTATTCCAATTAACCCACTAATATTGACTTTTTTTGTGATATTTTGATATTTATATTAGTTGATATTGTAATCTAGCTTCCACCTATTTATTTTAAATATTGTACTTACCTGTTATAATAATAACGTGTACAATAAACATTTTTCATTTCATTTCATTTTCATATGCTTATCTTTGTATCTCTATCACCGTTGAAACACCAGGTATTTTTTGTAAAATCACAATAGTCAAAACAAAACCCTCCCATTTAAACGGAAATTGTTCAGTGTTACTATTCTTTACAGAGTTATAACGTTATAGAATCACTTTTAGCCAATTAGTGCTTATGAAAAAAGAGATCTTTCATCCATTTGAGATTAATTTTCCCAAGCACTAATTGGCTAAAACTGATTCTATTAGCTCCTCCCACAACCATTCCCACAGAGCAAACCATTTATGACGTGATCACGAATACTATATGACATTTTGAGGGTCCTTAAATCCCAACGTGATTTAATGGCAAATACGGCAATAAGTTAACAGCTCACTCCAAATTCAACTGGTTTTAAGAAATTCTTTGAGTATTCTTAGTTTCAAATTAGCATTCATAGAGCAAAAACCAAACTTTATTTGGTTAAACTGATTTGCATTATCAAGGAACAAGTTAATGACAGTTATTTTTTGTCATTTTAGTTTCCTTTAACCGGTTTGGAATATGTGTTTGCTCAAGTGTTTCATACAATTGGCTGCACTTCTCTTTTAAGTTTCACATTTATAACATTTATTTCTTGTTTATTCTTCAAGGTATGTTTATGTTGAATTTTTTTAAATAAAAAATAAGTTTAGATTGTATTTTTTTGTTTTGGTTATGACTTCTCGGCAGTTGGTTTAAACTATTTCAAATTCAAATTTATAATTTAATCGTGGTAAAAATTTTAGATCTGTCTTTGGAATATTTTATTTGTTTGTAATTAAAAAAACAATAATTATTTGCTTCATAGATGGATATTTTTTGCATGCATTAGTGTTGTGAAACGGTAATGATTTTTGATTATTTTAAAAAAAGTAAAAGTAATTTGAAAAATTTAATTAAATTAAGAGTAAAAATAATTTGTGCCTTTTTTAATTTAAGTAAAATAAAAGTAAAAGTAAGACCTATTTTTTAAGTAAAAGTAAAAGTGTAATAAAAGTATTTTTGAACGGAGCAAAACACCTGTTTTCGAAGCTTTAGAGCTTTTTTTAAAAAGTGTTTTGCTATTTTTATATATAAATTTTTATTTTAATAAGTTTTTTGGGGTTTGGTTTAAATAAAAATTTTTTAGCGTGTTTGCAGCCTACAAAACTTTTTACAACAATATGTGATTTGCATAGGTTGCGCTAGAGCAGTACAGGACAATTTAGCCCCGCCCTGGGGCACCCTGGTCAAAATCCATTGTTCTAATCCCAAAGAATCCCCTGCTCATCAAAGGACACCCCGCGCATAAAGGGACGTCCACGTTTATGTCTAATAACGTGCCGGAGCCTTTCTAATAACCGGCCCGCGCAGCATTCTTTTAGCGATATTTGCACCTTCATTTTGAGTCCCTGTTTTGCCGCTGCTCCTCCCACAACCTATCCCACGGAGCAAAACATATATGACGTAATCACTAATACTATATTACATTTTACATTACATTACAAAAAAATTCTGAGGTGGGAAACGTGTTTAAACTTTGGAATTCATGTTTATATTTTTGCATCTTCTTCTACTCATTATTATTCTAACGCTCATTTATTAAAATCAATATTACTTTTTTAATTTATTAATCAGATATAAACATATCCTTGGAAGATGCAGATAATTTTTTAACTTTCTTGGGAGCCATTTTTTTCATGTAGGTCATTCTTATTGATTTATTGATCAACATAATAATTCTAAACTTCTGAAAATAAATCTTCTGACTGCTTAACCCGTTCCCGTTGCCTTTTCCTCGGTTACAACCGTGAAACGTTTGTGCGACCGACCTATGTCATACTTTCGTCATACCTAATTTTTTCGCGCGAATAGTGCCCAGGGAGCGAGCAAATTGAAATGGTTAAAGCGGTACGGTGGCAATATGCAGATTTTGGTCGCGGATACAGTGTATTAAGTAGGATATTTTCATGTTGCAAAAATTTGCACACCCATGGTTGTATCGGTGGTAAAGGCCATTACAGGAACGAGTTATTAAAAACTCCCAGTGACAAGGAACGAGTCTGCCAAGTCTTGAAAACAGCGGAACAACACCAGCGAATAACGCAGCTATCTGTGGTTGCCGTTGGTTTATTTTTTCCGCGACCAATCTAGTACCATCTATCATCAAGAATGAAAAATAAAGTGCATTTTTCCGCTGATTTTTAATAATTTCTTTAAAAACGTTAACTGTACATTTTAATTCGGTTTATTATTACTATTTTCAATTAAACGCTATTGTTACGTTATGTCATTGCATAACTAAGACTCTAATTTTTTAAGTTTAGTTTTCAAAATTCAACTTAAAAAATCGTACTTTAGGCATAAAAATAGTTTAAAAATCGAGCAACAAAATGGTTTATTTCTTTTCGGACGTTTGTTTAGACAAAAAATGTATAGGGTAACTGACTTAATTTCGGCCACGCCTTAATTTCGGCCACCAATTTAGGGTGTTAGAAAATTGGCTTATTTTTAAAACACAAAAGAACTAGCACAAAACTAACTGGATTAATGTTGAATAAAATGTTTTTGCAAAAGTTTTTTATTTTTGTTAGTCTATCAAAATTTTCATACAAAAAGTGAATTTTTTGTAATTTTCCTAATATTTGCTTTGTGTTGAAACTGCATCAAATTTAGAACAAAGCACTATATAACCTTCAAATATCTTCTATTTAAGGCTCAAAGTTGTTAATTTTCATGTTTTGATATTTTCTTCAAAATCATTTTGCAATGCGTTTAACTAACTGCGCATTTTAAGATTCCGTTAATTTCGGCCACCTGAAAATTTAGGTGAAAGCACCTGCCGTTTTTTGCTGTTTTTAAATATCATTGTACTACAGTATTTATAAAGAATTTTTTTGCTCGTTTGACTTTGTTTTGACGTTTTTCAAGCCAAAAATAAAAATTGAACAAAAAATACAAATTATTAAAACTTGATTTTTTAAGGTTTTGACATAATTATTTAAAGTCTTGCTAATAACTATTAAAGTTCGCAAACGAGAAAAATTAAGTTATATGTATCAAGAACAATACCTAAGGGTAAATTTACAACCTTTAAAAAATTTTATTGTTCGTTTAAGCAATAGTTATGGCCAGTTTTTTGTAGGTGGCCGAAATAAATGGTACGCGCCTTAATTTCGGCCACTTTAAAAAAAAGTTTAAACCTTCACTGATTTTTAAGTCTAACAGAAATATTCAAATTTTGCACTGGAATAACAAATATAGCTATTGCTTGATTTTTAAGCCAAATTTTGGCTTGATTGAAAAAGCCAGAAAAAAATTATTCAAAAAAATAAAAAAAAGGTGGCCGAAATTAAATTAGTTACCCTACTAGTTTAGAATAGAAGTATGCTTATCATATTAAATTATCATCTGGCATGTATAGTTGCTAACTAAATTAAAACCGTGAACGGTACTATGATAATGTTTTTTATTTGGTAAACCAATTACACCACCCAGTTGTAGTTTTTCTAAAATAGTAGAAAATGGTGAAAAAGTCATGCTCACAACACTTTTTGACAACCTCAATTTTTTTAGCTTAAAGTGATTTTAAACACATTTACATCTAAAAATCCACATAGACTAAATGTATAAAATTGTCGTAGTTGCAATTCTCGTTTTTAATGTAACCCTTAAACAATAGCTCAGAATTATTTGTCTTCCACAAAATTAAGTAATGAACGTAATGGCAACGAAAATTGTGTCTTGGTACTGTTTCAACTTTTCTTTGAACAATAAAATCAGAAATGAGTTTTCATTCTTACGGTAGTACTCGCGCACGCACAGTTTTGTTTTTGGCGGAGAAGGACCAACAGACGGTAAACAGATTTAAATGGTTTTTACGTTAAATCATTACGTAAATTCAATACACGATAGCATTTTTGCAAATTAAAAAAAAACGAAATATAAACCACGCCTACATTGGAAGCTACGAATATTTTACCTATAGTCAATATAATTTTTTGTCTAAACATACGCCCGAGCCGAAATTGCACCTTTATCCTGCTCTATTCGTCGAGAATATTTAATGGCTAGTTTATAATTTTATGCCTATATAGGTCTTAAAATATTTAGGTACGAGGTGTGGAACGATTTATTCATGCTTGTGAAGAAGTCATGCTTTTCATTGCTCATATAGCTATTTTGTTCTTCAGAGAAGCCAAAATGTGGCCACACGTGAGTTAGTTTATAATTTATGTTTAAAATGATTGTAGCAAACAACTTGTTAAACTTTTTATTAGGTTTACAGCAAAAACTTGCTTCTTGAGTGAACAAAATGTTTGCCAGGACGCTTTGTCGTGTATTTTTGCTAAAATTGTTCTGATGACGACTAGTGATGTATGTTGGTTGTTGATTACAGTTGGTCTGCGGGTTGGTGTGTTTGTGTTGAATAATGTCTGTTATGAGTTAGTAAATATGTCCGCTGCGGCTTTCCTTTTTAAATTTTCTATAAGAGAAAACCCCAAGGAAAAGTAAGTATTTATGTAGCCTGCTATAAAAATGTTGTCTTATTTGATGAGCTCGTGTATTATGAGCGTTGTTTATTATTTTGATTGTTTTTTTGTTGCTCAGCGTGTGTTTTTCCAGGAAAAAAACATTTGCAAAAAAACCACTCCGAAATTTTTTTATTAAAAAAATTACTGAAATCAATCTTTTTGTAGGTTTTTTTCAAAAATCAAATTTTTATAGAAGTTAAATTTTAAAGCTTGCATCTTTTATTATATTTAGGATGTTTGTATAGCCACCAGTATAGTTATACAATACACTATGACTTCCATATTTGTATTTTTCTTGCTTGAAAGCCTTCAGATGTACTCATACGTCACCAATGTTTTGGTGAATACAGACTTCTTTAATTGGAAAATTAATAGTGCGATTGGGTTTGGTAGGTATTTTTCTATCTTTTATCAAGTTTTGTATGATAGACTTTCTTGTCGGTGGTCTGCTAGCACTGTTACGTTAAGTCGTTAAGTATTGCGGTTTTCCCTCAATCAAAAAGTTTGAACTGAAGACGCGGAGTTGAAAAGGAAAAACTTGGAGCGAAATTTGAAAGTCACTAAAATCTCACTAATCCCAAGTCTAACCTAAGCCCAAAATAAATTTTTTTATTGGGCTCCAAATTTTCTTGCTGGCAGATTCCTAGGATTTTTGACGACTTTAAGTTTTTTACTCTGTGACTCAAAGACAGCTCTAAACTTATCTGCTCTATTTCTGGATGAGAAAGATAATTGACATAAGTAAAACAGTACTATATTAGTGATGTTCCTACCCTCCAATATCATGCTCCGGAGCTACGGAGCTCCGCCCTTTAAATGAGCGATTTAAAGCTTAATTAAGCTTAAAATACATTTTAAACTACTCTAGCTGCATTTGATTTTTTGATTTTTGATTTTTTATTGTTTAAATAAGTTTTGGAAAAAACTTAGTTTACAAAAAAATTGTGACAAATTATTTTATGCCATCATTCTTTATTTATTCATGAAATTAGTATAAATACAGGGCAGAGCTCTGGAGCTCCGGAGCTCTGGAGCCCCGGAGCTCCAGGGAACATCACTAATTATGATAATAACGTGACAATGTGAGTGCTTTTTAAGATTTTTGCAACACAGTTGACTCTTTTGTTTGCTGATTTATTTTTATGGAAAAATTTTGAAATTTTTAAAAATTTTAGTTAAACTTGCTTGAATGTCGTGGTTGCGTTCGACGATTTTTATCAGTGCTTAAACTGATTGCAGATGCATACAGAATAAAAAGATTTTATTTGGGAAACAGTATAAAATGTTATAATTCCTCATACGACAAATCATATATGCTTTCCTGAGTTAACGCTTTCTGTTTAGGTGCATACTATACGTAATGAAAATGCTCTCATAGTACAGCAAAAATAATGTGCAGCGTTTTAAGTACCACTGTTTGTATTACTACGATCTGCACATATGCGAACACCATAAGTCAAATGTCAAATAATGTCAAAATAATTTTTTAAAATAAATTAATATACCGTGGAATAATCAGAATAAATTTTCGGTTATGCAGTAATATCGCTGGAAGGCTTTAAAATTGTTTTACATTGTTTAAATAAGAGCTTTTTAAAGTTATAGTTAGAAATAAATTCTATTTTTCTTAAATGTGTAGTATCAGTTTGTTGACTTTTAAGTCAAAATATTGTTTTCAAAGAAATTATGCATAAATTGGTTGTTGTTTAGGAGTTCCTGTAATTACCACAATTATTCCAGCGGTATTGCACTACGACAGTTATCCATCTAAGCACAGGTATATTTAACAATAAATCAGATCAGAATTTTCACGTCAGGGTTTTAAGAACCCTCAAAATATCATATAGTATGATCACGATCACTCCATATATATTTTTCTCTGTGGGAATGGTTGTGAGAAGAGCCGTTTATAGCCAATTAGCGCTTAGGAAAAAATAATCTCCAATGAATGAAAGAGCTCCATTTTTTTCTTAAACACTAATTGGCTAAAAGTGATTCTATAACATCATAACTTTGTCAAGATATTTAAAACTGAACAACTTCCGTTTAAATAGAAAGGTTTTAACCATTGTGCTAAAATTTATCAGATTAGCCGAGTTGAGCCTAAAAAATGCTGGCCAGGTCGAGCCGGATCAAAACTTTCGAGGACAGGTAAAGATCGGGCGGTCCAAATTTTGGCCCGCTTGCAGTTTTATGCTGCAGCCCTTAAACAACCTCTGGATGGAAGTAATATTTAAAATTTCACTCATCCCTATTATTTTTTAATTAGTTCATACAGCGCTGTGCGCACAGTAGGGGCAATAAGGCGCTAAAACTTTTGTTTCCTTTTTATTGATTCCAATCGAAGATTTTGTTAATTTTATTTGCGTTCTAGCTGCTGGCTGAATTTCGGCCACGGAGTGTCGATTGCTACTATCGGTCCTTTAATAATCTGCATTTTGATTTCTGTGGTTATTGTCGAGGCTGCTGGGCAGGGTGATTTTGAAAATTTAGAAGAAACGGATCGTGAAAAACGACTTCTTGCCAGGTATGGTGATTGGTGATTAGTCGTAAAATGAACCCGTCTAAACAAAATGTAAACTGAATTGTCAACTGAACTGGGGTCGCATTCTGAAGAAACCCTTATATTTACCCCGATAAATCCATTTCAAAGAAAATAAAAAAAATAAATATATATTGTAAATAAATAAACCTGCCGCATATGGGACAGAAAATGATTGCAATGAATTTTTTAAATTTTTTTTCTCGCGCCGCAAAACCACCTCGCGCAAAATAAAAAAATTAATCAATGCGTGTATTTTATTTTTTATTAAATTAATCCTACGGGAGAAAATATTTAACCACCTCTCGAGTTGGATAAATTCTTATTCTTAAAACAATAGAAAAAATTTAACCCGACTTTTACCTTGGTAAAATTGATTTTTCACTCGCATCCTTAAGCACGTAAAAAAAGTTAACCCGGGGGTAAATTTTAACCGCGCGTCAGAATGCGCGCCCTGAGCGAAATTAATTTGATTATTTAGATAATTTTTTGCAAAGGTACTTTACAAAAACGTTCAAATTCAATCAATAAAAAACTTTTTAACCTAATTTAATGAACACACTTTAGTTGTAATGCTATATTGTTTAAGTGCGGTCAGTTGGAGTTAAATAATAAAAACGAACCAGGGGTGGTATGCTGAAGGTTTAATCCGACTTAAAATTAATCTGAGATTAGCGATTGTCGACACACAGTAAACATACTAACAGTATTGATTAAATAATCTAGGTTAACGGAGTTAATAGACTTTATCTCAGATTAAATCGCCACTAATCCGAGATTAGCGGAAAAAACCCGCAAATTTTTAATCCACCTCCGGAGGTGGTTTAAAAATTTGCATAAATTAACAATTTAATCTCGAGTTAGTGACGATATAATCTGAGATTAAACCTAATCTCAGATTAAATTCGTTAAACTAGATTATCTAATCAATACTGCTAGTATCTTTACTGTGTGTCGACAATCGCTAATCTCAATTAATTTTAAGTCGGATTAAACCTTCAGCATACCACCCCAGATCAGGTTGCGGATTGTTAGTTTTAGGGAATAAAAATAGGAATGACATGTATGTACATAATTAACAAAATCAAATCTGAGCAGTCTCCTATATTAAGCAATTTTAATTAAACTTCTCACTTTCATAAATTGTGTGGTTGGAAAACTCTTGTCACGAGTAATTTTACAAATTACACAAATTTTAACTACGCATACAGTATAAATTAACTCTATTAATTAACACCGTACTCCATGAAATAACACTTCAAAATCTGGTAATTGTTTATTATAGGCAAAATTGCCGTAGCTACAATTTTCGCCATTCTGTAACAAACAATAATAGCTGAAAATTGTTTTTCGTCTACAAAATACAGTAATTTATGCAGTAAATGACATTTTTACAGTATAACTCTCTCGGACACGCTTTCTTCGGATAAACGGTCGGAAGAAATTGAAATGATTTACACCGTTAAATTGTGCAGTGAATTTAATGCACAATACGTGCAAAATATAAATAACGCAGTTTTCAGTTTTTGTACGAGTATTTGACCTATAGTTGTAGGTTGCTATTTTCAAGTGTTATTACTTTAGATACAATCAGAGAGGGCTGTTCATAGTAATGTTTTTCTTTGTCGCCCATTGGATCGTAGGTACATACGCACTGTACGAAATGAAATTCGCATGGTATCCGTTGATTTTCGCGGCTTTCTTTATGTTGGGACTATCCATTTTCATTTTTCACGGCCTTGTACACGCTATTGTAAGTTTCTTAATCTGTCTGCTTGAAAAAATTTTGAAATAAATTTTAATTTAAGAATTTTAACATAAAAAAGCTTGAACCTTTATTTCTATTGAATGTTGTTCTATTTTGGTTACTTTATTCACCTTATTTAACACCTTATAAAACATAGCGTGATACTATCCAATCTACTTAAATTTATATTTTACGTTTAATTTACGGTGCTTGGGCTGTCAGTAGGAAATTTTGGGCTGTGGAAAATTTTGAAAAGTTGGAGCCACGAAAATAGAAACTTGGAGCCGAAAGTAAAAAAATTGGCTAAGGGTTAGATTTAGGTTTTTTATAAAACCTAAATCGTTAAAAACATCGACATAAAATATTTGGAATAATATCTTCAGAAACACTCCTAAGTTTATAACAAAAAAGAAGTAAAGAATAAACAAAACTTTAAGATCAAGCTAAAAAAAGATAAAAACTTCAAAAAAGCCTAAAAGTTTATTAAAATGCTGACTAATTTACTGCTCAAAAAGATAATTTTTTGAAGATATTTTAAGGTGTGTTTTTTCATTCACCATAAAAATAAAATAAATAACGTATTATACTTCATTTTCAGATCAGGGCTTACTTCACCAAGCTGTGGAACAAAGTGAAGGTTTGCTGCAAAAAATCAGAAACACCGCCGACAGAAATAAAAACCACGCCGCCAGCGGAAGCTAAACCCCCCAAAAAAACCAAACAAAAAAAGACAAAGCCGGAGGACCCAGCAGGGGATCCAGACGACCAGAAAGCTAACGATCTGTTTGAATGGGCGATGAACCGAACGATGGTGGACGTCCAAAAAGGGCACAACCTCCTCGGGTTCCAGGAGTCCCAGCGGTTGGCGACCGAGAATCCGGAGTTTTCTGAGCTCCCCGGAGCTTCGCATCCGTCTGTGCTGCCGCAACGCCCGGCCACCCCACCACAGCCGGACGGTATTCCAGAAAAACAGATACCGTTTAATGAAGACGACTTGCAGGAGTTGGACATGTAGTCAATGTTTGTCAAGCAGTCCTTGAGTTTCTTGTGTTCCTAAAAATAAGGACGATTTTTTTAGGAATTGGACATTTAATTTATGTTATATATAAAATAAATAAATAAATGATTTATTCTCATAAAGCCGGACAACACTAAAGCATTTTTATCATAATGCACTTGATAAAGCCTGCCTTTTGTTAGTATGAATCTTAATTCATTCTTCTTAAGATTAGTTTGAAATCATATTAAGAATTGGTTTTTTATTAAAAGCATTAGTCATATTTCCTTTAAAACTTGTATCAGTTATTGTTGTCTTTTGAGTGATGTTGTTTAGCTGTTCTTTTTGACCAAAAATTTCAAATACAACAATTCCATTGCAAACACATAGACTAGATATTAAATTTGAATCCATTGATCTTTATGGAATTTAAGACACAACCGCACAAGAGATTAAAAAAACATTATATATGAGAAATCTTTAAATCGGCTGTAATTGTAGCAGTAAGGATAACTTTTTACAGTTTGGTATTTAGTTTTTGTTCGTCAGGAAGTCTTTGGGTTTCATGTAGTTGAAAAAATAAAAGCAATTTGCAGAATTTGAACATTTAACTCATAATATTTGGAAAATCTTTTATTTTACTGAATTGGTAATAATAATGATAACCTTCAGGAGTTGGTCACTGAGGCCGTTTAAGTTTTCAATGTGTGATTTTTATGGCTTTTTTGATTACTATGTTTTGCTGTTAAAAATAATGTAAACTACAATAAAATTTCGAAAGATGACAAAAAATACAAAACAGCATAATCAAATATAGAATAAAGTGATAAATTGGTATATGAAATAAAATTATTCATATGTAGGCAAAAACGAACGATTTAAAAATTGTTAACAATACAATTAACGGACGTCATTTTCAGTCATATCATTATTAAAATCATTAGCAAACGCAAGAAAAATCCATTATACAAATCATCCAAATAAATAAAAAAACGAAATCTGAAAACAACTGTAGATTTTAGGTTTTTTTATTTGAGGATTAGGAGTATTTTCAAAGCTTCATTTTTGCGAGTTCCCGGGCAACTGCTAGAGGCTTAAAACATGGTTATTTATTTTATTTATTTGTTTTTTATTTATTTTGACAAAAGAACATACATAAGCTAGTATGAATTGCAGTGAAAAATTATACACCCCTTTACTTTAAGTGGACCAAACTTCGGCCCAAATGCTACTGAATTTAAAAATATAAACTTACGGACGGGAACTATTTTTTTTTTTTTTGAAAATATTATGAATATAAAAATAATTGATGTTAACTTTAGCTTCGGCCACGGTAAAGGCAATAATCCACTTCTGTTCAAATCCCCCTTCCCGTCGTTCCTTCCAATAACAACGTATTTACAAACAAATAGTCCTGTCGTTTTCGTTTCGAAAAAAAAACTGTCTGGATATCGGAATTGCCTTGTTTTTCCACACCGAAAAACCGCCCGTGGGCCTCCTTCGTGTGGGCTTCTACTCGAAGCTTAGAAGCGGCCGGTCGCTTTAGAAGGGGTGAAGTGGGATTTCGAAACTCCCGGGAGCGTCTTCGCGTTTCCTAAGCGCCCAATGCAAACATAGCGACGTTATTATAGCACAAAGTGTCGAAATTACTAAAAAATCAACATAACTCTGACTTGTAATGATTATGATTTTTATGTATTTAAGAATAAAAAGAGTCACAGTTACGATTATTTTATGATTATTTCGACTTTTTGTGTAACAGTACTGACGAAAGCAGAATGAACGGCGAATTCGGACACCCGGTTTTGACGTTTCAGCGACCGTCGGCCACTTCAGATGATGGACGCGACGGGTTTCCAAGTGAGCGCCCTCGTGGTCGGTCGCGTGCCGAAATTGCAGTTTTTTGACGGCACCGGTTTTGATTGATTTTTATTTTTTACAAATCGGTTCTCTTTACGGTGCCAATTCGCTGTTTTGCGGAAGCACCGATTTTGTTTTTATTATTTGTACTATTTGTATTATTATTTATTTGTATTATTTTTACTTTTTTCGCATAAACATTATTGTTTTTTCATATTTATTTATAAATAATTATTTTAGTGCAACAGTTTGTTTGTAATTATGTTCTTGTTCCGACTTGCAGCTTTTAGCGACATCGGTTTTGCTTTTTACTTTTTTGATTCTCTTTTTGGGTTTACTGTTTTTCGTAACAACATAACCATTTTTTTGAAATATTTTTATGGATATTTATTTTGAATCAAATTGTTTTAACTTGCTTTGCAATTATGTTCTCGTCCATGTTCCAACTGGCTGTTTTTGGCGGTTTTGTTTTAGGTATTTTCTTGTGGAAGGGGCGGTGACTTAACTGTTTCAAATTTTGTTCGATTTTGTAGCAACATATTTTTTTGTATTTTATATAGATAATGCTTGAAACAAAAAAATGAAACGCATTTCTAACTGAATATGTTCTACTGCCGCGGTTTTTGGTGACACCGTTTTTTTTAATTTAATTTTCTTAAAGCCATTGACTGTTTTTGGTTTTACTATTTTCGCTATTTCTTTATATATTTTTAAATTTATATTTTTTAATAATAATATTTAAGACAGTGTATTAGAACTGTTTTTTAGTAAGTATGATTGACCTTTTTTACTTTTTTGCGGCTCAGGTTTTGGTTTATTTAATTCTGTTTGTTTTAACAATGAACCGTTTTAAACTTTACTGTAATGATAATTAAAATTTTAAGGATCAGCATTATAATAATTTTTTTAACTATTTTTTTAAAGATAATATTTTTTGACTTGTTCGCCGACTTCCAGTTTTTTGGTGACAACTTTTTGTTTTATGTACCTTAATCTGTATACAAAACGATGGATGTTGTGGATTTCGACTTTTATTTGCAGAGAAATCATTGATTTATTATATTTGTAAATATTTATTTTAATGAAATGTTTAAAACCATAAACTTCCACGTTTGTTTAGTAAATTTATCTTGTTATTGTTCTCTGTTCTCATTATTGTACTCGTGCAACCTTCAACTTTTTGTATTTTACCAGTTTTGTCTAATTATAGTTTATAATTTAAAAACAAAACAAAAAGAGGCCTTCTTTTTTTAGTTGTATTCATATTTGCAGAGACATTTTTGATTTTTTTATTTTTTAATAAACAAAATAATTTAATGACTTTTAACGACTCCGGAGCTCCGAGGAACATCCCTTATGTGTATATTAAATTTGGTTAACTACCAATGTTATTTAAAAAAAATTGAAACAAATATGACCTGAAAATTGAAATACATAGGGAATTTGACATTGATAGGGGTTACTTGGAGTCAAAATATTGAAATCACCAAAACCTATTCATTTATTTGTTATAAGTCTACCTTTAAATGTGGATTAAAATTAACGATAATTAGTGCACTTTGTGCAATCTAAGTATGTACTTTATGCAAAAAATAAGATCTACAACTATGTAAGCCTAAACCTAAGCTAATAATCCATGATTTGAGCATTAAAAATTGTTTTATCCATTTAATTCATTAGGTTCATTTGAATTTTGTCTAAATGCCAAAAATTTAATATGTTTTTTGCTTATTTTTGTAGTTTTTATGCATTTTTTTAAAGCTTCATATTTTAAAAATGGCAATTGGTTTTAGTTTGTTTTATTATTTTTTTGCGTTTTTTTTGTCTCAAACATACTTGATAGCTGCCACTAATCACGACAAAGCTTTGTGTCGCATCCACCTTTTGTAAAATAGCTTTGACGTTGTAAAACAGTTCGCTCATTAATCAAGCTCACTCCAGAAGATCTCAAAGAAAATAAAAGCTTAATCCAGCTTTTTGCTTTTAAACACATGACGAATTGCGGTTAAAGCCGATTTGACGTCAAGCCCCGGGGAGGAGGAATTAGATCTTGTCAATAATTTCCTATTTTCCCACGGTATTAAAAAACAGTAAAAACGAGAACAACACGAATTTTAACAACACGTATAGTAATAATGTAAACTACTGGTTACTGGTTACCAGTGAAGTTGGGCAAATTCAACTTTCTCAAATCGGTTTCAATTAGTTTTATTATGTTTTTTTTTCAGCGGACGAATTGATCATACTGGGGGCGGCTATTCGGTTAATGACTAACTGCATTCCATTCCAGCTTACATAAAATTGTGAAAATCCTGTTAAAAAATACTCCCTAAAATGCTAAACAACCAAGAAATATAATTAACCAATGCTGGGATCGATTTGCAGTTAAATTAGTATGTTGTAGTGTTGTAAAAAGTATTGATTTTGGATTATTTTAAGTAAAAGTAAAAGTAATTTGAAAAACTTTAATTTAAGTAAAGTAAGAGTAAAAGTAATTTGTGCTTTTTTAATTTAAGTAAAGTAAAAGTAAAAGTAATAGTCAAAATTTTATTTAAGTAAAGTAAAATAAAAGTAAGACCAATTTTTTTAAGTAAAAGTAAGAGTAAAAGTATAATAAAAGTAATTTTGAAACGGAGCAAAACACCCGTTTTTGGAGCTCCATAGCTCCGTTCTAAAGTTTGTTTGCTTATTTAATGTATAAATTTTCATTTTAATCACTTTTTTAGTCAAAATATGTAAGTGGTTTTAGCGTGTTAGTGGCTTAAAAAATTATCTTTTGCCTATAACTTTACAACAAGCCCATAGGGAATCTACCCATTGAAATTACTTAAATTTTACTTAAATTAATTCAAGTATTTGCAGTGGAAAATCCGAGTAAGAGTAAAAGTAAAAGTATTTGAAATTTCAAAAGTGGAGTAAAAGTAAAAGTAATCCAAAATCCGTTACTTTTATTACTTTAAGTAAAAGTAAAAGTAACTTTTTACAACACAAGTATGTTGTTGCTGTGTGTGACTCTTAGCAACACACTGATACTACAGTTGGAAAGATTTTGCAGTTTTTTGTTAGTGGTTTTTTATTTTGTAAATACTGTTGTAAAATATTTGAATCATCCAATGGCTTTATTGTGCGATATTTTCGTGATTTTAAAAATGAAAGAACATGTCATGACAAATTAAATAAAATGATTTGTGCTAATCACTGTACCAAAATTTTAATAAAAATTGAAAAAAAAATCGTTGCGTTTTTTTAGTTGTTTTAATAAATATTATAGTAATGTATGAAAATTTTATGGGTTTAGTTAAGTTTAGGTATGGGTTTTAGCTTCAGCCTTTCGGCTCTAAAGGCCCCTTTTTAGGTTCCAAATTCACTAAATCCTAAGCTTTGAATTTGTTAACCTAAGCTTGAATCTAAGCTTATGCCCATGCGAATTTTTCATTTACGGCCGAAAATTTCTGTTTTTATAACTAAAAATCTGTGTAACAACTCCCAATGTGTTAATGTTTCAGAAATATGACGCCTTACAAATACGAGTTGTAATGTAACACTGTCGAGCGATGGTGTAACGCAGCACGTCAGTCAATGAGGTACTGAAGCTGGAGATTACGGGTTCAAGTCCTGCATCGCTCATTTTTCAGTCAAAAAATTAAAAAAATAACAAATTGTTTCGCGATCTTTCTTTCAAAAACTCGATTTATTTGGCCTCATATTTCTGGGCGTTACATCTGCATAAGTTCCCAAAGACTCTAAACTTTGTAACTTCAACTTCAACGACTAAAACCAAAGACTACTAAAACTGCAAAAAACACTAAGTAAATATGAAAGCTCATAAAATCAAAGTTGTTAAAATTATATATGTCTACATTTAGCATACAAGTAAAGTTACCATCTTTCAATATCATGTTTTGGCTCTCCGGCTATTCAAATTGTAGAAAATTCGAGATATCCGAAATTGCGCCCTTAAATGAATAATAATTCAAAAATTATTTAGCTTTACATGCTTTAAGTTATTTTATCTAAGTTTAAAAAACAATATGATCCAATCCAATCCAATCTGGTATTAGTTTTTAATTATTTATAAATTCAATAAGAAACAGGCCGAAACTCCGGAGCCAAAGAAGTACTTGTGTACTACAGAAATTCCGCCCTGAGGTCGTGCCGAAATTCCGGCAGAAATTGTGCAGAAATTGTGCCGAAATTCCGGCCCTAAGGTCTGCGGGTTCTTTGTAGATTTGTTAACGGCGTTCCGCTTTAGAGTTTCGCATCCCTAAGCTCATGGGAAAATTATTAATAACTGATAATATATCGTAAAATCAATGATATATTATATATCCATTGATTTTATGTATTCGTATTTTTTAACAGCCATGGCTTACGTAAATTTAAACAAAAATGATAAAAATTTGTCATAATCCTTAAGGCTGGTTCATACTTATGACAAAACGTCCTTTGGACAAAGTCCAAAGGACAAAAGCCTTTTAGACTTTGTCCAAAGGACAAAATCGAATGGACAACGTGTTCATACTTTTTTGTCCTTTGGACTTTTCCCTTTGGATTTTGTCTTTTGGGCTTTGTCCAAAGGACAAATTTTAAGTAGGATTCATACTTCGTCCAAAGGAAAGAGTCCAAAGGACGTTTTGCCTCTTCCAAAAGACGTTTTGACTTTTCTAAATTGTACTTTCAACTTTGTCCAAAAAATGTTTTGTCATAAGTATGAACCAGCCTTTAGAGCTATTTTTTGTTTTTAGTTTTGGTTGTTTGCTTTTGATATTAATTTTTTTGGAAGTTATACAGTTTTATTGCTTAAGTTCTGTCAATTTGTTTTTTTCTTGAAAGTTTTCTTATGAACGGTAAAAGTGGAAAACAGTTTGCGTGATCTGTCTAAGACACTTGTAAACTACTTAAAAACACACGAAAACCGTTAGCATTACTAAAACAAAGGTTTCAGCTTTTAAGTTGCTTTTAACTTTTGTTTTGTTTTTTTTTTAAATCAAGTTGCTAAAAATTACGTTTTAAAAGGAAAGTTTTTTCGCTGTTATAACAAAACTTTCATAATTATGTGTTGTGTTGTTATATTCTGTGGGTGCTCTGTCGTGTACCTATTTATTACTTTAATTCTTAAATCTGTTACGCTTTTTTGTTCTCTTCCGTTCAAATTTTTTCTTGATTTAGCATTAAACATAATTTGTTTTAAGTGATGTCTATATTAATTTAAGGCAGAAATTCGAATATACTGATAAATTTTAAATTGGAACAAAATTTATGTTTATCGGAAAATCGACGAATATGCTTGAAAAACTTTATTTAATTTTGTTTTTAACGTTTAAATAAATACATATTAATTTTTAAGTCTTATTTTGTTCAGTACCTATTATCCGGTATTAAATTGGTCGTAAATTTTAAATTAGCTTACGTAACGCACGTTGTGTACTGTAGAAGTATAAAACTTTGTTAAAATTACAAAAATTAGAACTCGACAATAATCGAGATCAAATTACACTATACCTAAAAAAACTAAAGACCAAATATTAGACTTAGATCAAACTTATAAAAGACCAAATACAGTAAAAACTTAAAACTACAAATTTTGGACTTAGGCTGTTCTTGCATGCCACCAACGAGAAGATTTGGCTTGCCTAGATTTTTCTTAGCTACGCACCTTCTTTGAGGGTAAAATTTGACCCTCTGATACTATTGTTTTATTGAACTTTATATAATGGGTGAACTAACAATACTTTTCAAAACAAAATAAACCGTAAATTATGATTTTTTCACTGATACAAAACCAACCGATTTTTAATTTGCTTTATAATTTAAATATAAACTTGTTGTTTTTCCTAATTTTTATATCGAGTTTAAAACGCATTATATATGTAAAACAGTTTTTAATTTAGATTAAATAGTAGAAAGAGTATTGAGAAGGTCATGTTTTTTAATTTAAATTTTTTTAGATATTTATAAATGACATGTTTGAAATTGTATTTTTACCTATTTGTTTTTATGCTTTTATTACCATATATATTTAACATCATACCTATAAATATTTTGGTTCTTTAATTTTGATGCCATGTATTATATTTGAGTTTCGGTTAAGCTTTTTATGATTTACAATTTTTTTACAGTGTATATTTATTTTTCAATTTTTTTATATCCAATTTGATACTCCGGCTCCTTACACTGTAGCAACACTTTAATTTACCTGTTTTATCTTTTATTTTATCTCTTTTTTTAATTACATTTGATAAATTTTTTATAGGAAATTATTTTACATACTTCACGCTTGCTTTATTTTTACTCTTAGTTTGAAAAAATCAGTCCTGTTACGAAAAGCTGAATGAGTGTATTTATCTGCAAATATATAAAGTTATATATTTCTCAAATCATTATCTATGTTTTTATATGAGGCATATGTATTTATAATTGTGTTATTGAAAAATACGTATAAAATGTAAATACCCCCGAAAGCTTTACCTTGTATAATGTGGCCTATAAAATGTGCCTGCCCAATGTTTTTTTATTTTTTGTAATTTATAAAAAGGATCATTTAAAAGTGCCATGTGGAATCAAACATTTTGTCTTCAATTTCGATAATTTTTTTGTAAAAACCTTACTACTGGCTCCAATAGACAACAGAAATGTTTTCAATAAAATATCTCCAGTGGTTCAGGAGTTATAACCCCACAAAAATGGCGTTTTTCGATAATTATGTACGTGAAAAATTTCTCAATGGATATAACGATTTAAGTTACAAATTATGCACCTAAAAAAAGCGGCTACTTTCTACTTTAATTTGTTACCTTGATTGTTAAAATTGATGCAGTATTTTTTGAGATATTGCGTTTCCTGTACAAAAAACCCTAGATTTTTTTGCTAAAAAAACCAAACGACGGCAGTGATTTGATAAAGTTAACCTAACATTTTTGCCGTCACTTCGTATTTTTAGCGAAAAAATCGAGGGGTTTTTGCACGAGAAACGCAATATCTCAACAAATAATGCACTAATTATAACAATCTAGGTGTCAAAAAGTAGAAAGAAGCTGCGGTTTTTAAGTGCATAATTTGTAACTTAAATTGTTATACCCATTGAGCAATCTTTCTCGTGAATTGTCCAAAACCGCCTTTTATGGGGGGGGGGGAGATCATAACTCCTAAATCACTGGGGATATTTTGTTGAAAAAAATTTTGTGGGCAATTGGGGGCAGAGGTAAGGTTTTCACAAGAAATTATAAGAATCGAAGACAAAAAGTTTGACTCCGCACCGCACCTTTAAGGATTTAACTTTAAAAAGAAACAACAAATATTTGTTTATTGTTTTTATTCTGAACTCAAGACAAAATTTTTACAACATCTATTTTCTTTAATTAAGAAAAACAAAGTGTTTGTAAATGCTGATCTTAAAATCAGTGCATTTAAATCACAATTGAAAGTTTTATAAATACCTTATTTTAAGAGAACATTAGACTGCGAGTTTTGTCGTTTAGCTATAAAATAGTATAAATTTGTTTATTTCGATTCTACGTAAATATGGAAACCCACCTTTTTACTGCTATTTCTTGGAATGATTAAATTTGTAATTACTTAAGTTTTTCTAAAAGATAGCGAATAAAAAAATTCTGCGGTTTTAATAACGCATTTTAAGACGCTTTGCTTACACAGTAGCCAAAAGTTTATGTGTCATCGTGTTTTTCTCGGGTTTTTCACGTAAACTTTCTCTCAAATAGTTCATTTGAAAAGAAAATAAACAAAATCAAGTCGCCCTCAACATGCCACTTGGCTGTCCTCTTGTTTCGGAGGGGCTTTTGTTGTTCCAGGTCGAGTGGCTTGCGAAGTACCCTTGGGGAGTTTAACTTTTAGCCTTTCCTGGTTTTCTAGTCACAGCGTGTTCAAGATTTCGCGGTTATAACGACTTTTATTTGCTATGTTATTGCAAATAATATTGGAAAGCAATGCACGATATTTTAATTTCGACATTGTTTTAGTCATACTAATTCTCAGTTTTTATAAAGTAGTTTTTAAAAGTTTAAATTTTAATCAAATATTTGAGATATAAAGTTTTTCTTGTAAATTTGACTTTAAACAGGAAATAGATTAGACTTTAAAGTCAATTCTAAGTCCTCTGTTCTTAATAAGTCCTTCTAGGTGCTTTCGAGTCAGCAGCAAATGTTTGAGAAACTTTAAAGTCAATTGTCCTTCTTGGTGATTTCGAGTCAGCACCAAACATGTTTGAGAAAAAAAGAAGTGGCGAAAAGCTATCTCAGATGCAATTAAGATGGGGAAAATGGGGAAAATTGAATTAAGCTTACTGAATTGGAACTGAGTTCATTATTGTCAGTAGACAAAACGAAATAAAAAAACAATTACTACAAAATATAATTAAGTTTATAAGGTTTTGGGTCAAAAATCAGTTAACTTTACAAATAACAAAAAGCCTAGATTTTTGATTTGTTCTCAAAAATTTTGTACGTTTTTGAGTTAACAAAATAATTAGGAAGCGAGTTTCAAAATGAACAAAGGCGAATACTAAAAAAGTATTATCTGCAATAGCTTCTAAGGTTTTCGGGTATAATAATTTTGCTACTGTTAGCTAGGAGTGTGTGTATGAATATTTCTAACCAAAAAATATTGTAATTAACAGCTGTTAGATTACTAAGTAGTTGATACATTTTAAAATCAAATGTTAAATGATGATGTTCAATACAATACACCTTTTGGAGATTCAAACTTTATAACTTCGTAATCTTTGCGAAAATTTACTCAGCAATAAATGAGAGCTTTGCGCCTTAAATAGGAACTTGGCTTTTGCTTCTGTTTAAAAGTGTGATCGAGTTTGTGATTAGTCGTTTTTTACCGCTAAAGCAGATTTTATAAAATTCAAGACTTTATTATACAGCGGATTCCTCATTAAAAAAGTTAATCTTTATTTTATCAAATCAAATTAAATTGTTTATTCTAATAAATAAACATATTACTACAACTTCAAATCATCAACAACAAATTATCACAACGCGAACCGATTACAGTTGCGTCAAAGAAATATGGTTACTAGAATATGGTTTAAAGGCTTATTTCTAAGCACTAACATAAACCATCTATTAATAACGTTTTAAATTGTGAAAGTAAAGTGGCTGAAACTTGTTTATTGGACAAATTATTCCATTTTTCAACCACTACTACAAAAATAAAATTTACGAACATTTAGCCTACTTTTTTGAACTTTAAGCTTATATTTATGACCTCTTGTTAAATTCATTGGGATTTAAGATTGATTTGGAATGTAGTATTTTGTAGCATTCAGAAAGATTTGCGATTTGTCGATTTTCTTCTAATGATTGCAACTTTAAGTAATCAAGCCCTTCATTGTAATGCTTATAACGAATTCCACATCTTTTAAAAAGTCCTCTAGTAAAGTTTCGCAGCACTCCTTCAATTAAAGCAATATCCTGTTTTAAATAAGGATTCCATACTACACTTGCGTATTCCAGAATAGACCTAACATAAATTTTAAAAGCTAGGAGTAAATTTTGTACAGAGTTGGAATTAAAACTTCGAAAAATTAGTGATGAAGATCTGAAAGCTTTTTTTGTAACTATTCGACAGTAGTTAAAAAAACTTATCTTTTTTGATATATAAACCCCTAAATCTTGATTTAATTTAACTTTTTCGAATTTTTTGTTGTGTTAAAAATAATCAATTGTGTTAATTCTGCGTTTTAATCTAATATTTAAAACCTCACACTTAGAACTCGGGCAGGGTCAGTTGCCATGCGTCCGTCAAAAATGGGAAATACGATTCATATCATTCTGTAATTTTTTGGCATTTTCATATTTTTCTTCAGAGTCAAAATCTATATTAACTTTTGCGTCGTCCGCGAACAATTTTATGGTGGAGTTTTAAACTATATTAACCAGGTCACCAGACTGCTTTCCTTCTTTATTTCTCAAACGGATTGGAGTAGGAATCATTGAACCTCTTACATTACTATTTCACAAATCATTTGACTCCGGATCATTACCGCACGATTGGAAAACTGCGTTAGTAATACCGCTATTTAAAAAAGGTTTTAAAAAAGATAAAAATAATTACTGATCAGTGTCATTAACTTAATTTATTTGTAAATTGATGAAAAGATTGGTTAAAGTTGTGCTTTTTACCTTTTTTGCTAATATTTTGTCAAGGTGTCAACACGGGTTTAAGGCTAAAAGCTCAACTATAGCCCAACTTTTGAAACGTTGAATGATTGGACGAAAGCATTAAATAATAAAAAAAGTTATATATGTGGTATATCTAGATTTTACGAGGGCTTTTGATTCTGTGTCTCATGAAAAACTTTTGTATAAGCTCAAAAAACTAGGAGTAACTGGCAGATTCCTTAAATGGATAAATTCGTTCTTAACTGGTAGGTAGAGATTTAAAAGTAGTAATCAATAACACTGAATCTGAATCTTACCTTGTAACAAGTTCTGTTCCGCAGGGTTCAGTTTTAGGGCCTTTTTTATTCCTGATTTATATTAACTATTTACCCGATTGTGTGAAATTTTCAGAGATTAAGTTATTTGCTGATGACGCTAAGGTTTTCACCAGCTTCTCAGTTGATGACTATGATGAAAAAACTTCAAAACTACAGGAAGATTTACATAGAATTTCATGTTGGTCTGAGCAGTGGAAGTTATAGTTAGCTGAACAGAAATGTGAAGTACTTCATATAGGAACAAAAAATAGAGATAAAAAATTTGGCCATTCTTTCAAAAGCCGCCTTAGTAAAGGATCTAGGAGTTCATGTATCAGAAAACCTTAAATTTTCAGATCATTGTCAAATAATATCAAACAAAGCGTTAAGGACTTCTTCGTTAATTTTTAGAAGTTTTGAGTCACACTCATTACAGAATTTTCAGCCCGCATACAAGATCTACGTGAGCCCTAGTTGGAATATGCAAGTGTAGTATGAAGCCCATATTTACAGCGTGATATTGCTGTTTTGGAAAAGTTCAATGGTTTACAAGAAAATTGTTTAAGCGATTTCAAATGCCAAGTTTAGATTATAGTGAATGATTGGAAATTCTAACCTTACCCAGACTTATAGATCGTCGCAAGATTTTTGATCTTTGTGAATGTTATAATTATTAATGGAAAAACAAATTTAAAAATTACATTTTTTTTTACTCTAAATAATAACCTAACTAGAGGTCATTCGCAAAAAATTAAAGTTCAAAAAAGCAGATTAAGGCTGGTTCATACTTATGTAAAAACGTCTTTTGGACAAAGTCAAAAGGACGTTTTTACATACGTTTATACACTGGTTTTGTCCTTTGTACTTTGTCCAAAGGACGTTTTTACATAAGTATGAACCAGCCTTTAGACTGAAGAAAATTTTTCTTTTGCAACAGAGTAATATCAAACTGGAATAATTTATTTGAGAATCAAATCTCAGCTGCTTCTATATTTGCGTTTAAAAAAAGTTTTAGTAATGAATGACTCAAGCTAGTGCTTAATTAAGCCTTTGAGTCATTTTCTAGTAAACTCAAGTCTTTGTTTTATCAAATATTCAGCCGTTATTGGCTCGCATAAAGGTTAAAAAACGTTAATAATTGTGTTAGTATTTTTTATTTTTGTTGGATTAAAATTTTTGTGATATTGTTTTAACAGAATAGACAATTTGATTTGATTTGATATATATTTAGATCACAACTTCCGCATTTCATTCTTGCGATTAAGGGCTGGTTCATACTTATGACAAAACGTCCTTTGGACAAAGTCCAAAGGACAATTTTATAAAAGCAAAACGTCCTTTGGACAAGCCAAAACGTCCTTTTGACTTTTGCCTTTGGACGAAGTATGAACGCTACTTAGAATTTGTCATTTGGACAAAGTCCAAAGGACAAAACCCAAAGGGAAAAGTCCAAAGGACAAAAGTATGAATACGTTGTCCTTTGGATTTTGTTCTTTGGACTTTGTCCTTTGGACTTTTTCTTTTGGACTTTTCCCTTTGGATTTTGTCTTTTGGACAAAGTCCAAAGGACAAAAGTCCTTTGGACTTTGTCCAAAGGACGTTTTGTCATAAGTATGAACCAGCCCTAAGCTGTAGATCTCTTCTTTTTAGGCAACGTCATGAAATAAACCTAAAAAATCTAAGGCAGCAATGATTCTGCTTAGATTTTGATATCATAAATCTCATAAATAAGGATTTCTTTTCTGCTTTTGCTAAAAATATTTTTTAGCAGGTATTTTATTACAATATTTAATAAAAAAACCTTAGAAAAAATGTCAATTCTCAAAAAAGAATCTAATTTAAAATCTAGACTTGAATTAAATCTAAAATTTGGCATTATTAAGTATTTAAAATAGTGACTTTTATCTAAAACTTATAAAAAAATTCCATATAATAGCATGTTTTTTTTATTATTAAAATACAGCAGTATTTGTGTTTCGTAAAAAACAAGTTTCTTAAAATGCAAAAAAAACCTAAGAAGTACATGATTCTGAATACCCTCATTTCACGCAGGCAAACAACAAGAAAAATTGTTAAAGCCAATCCACAAGAAAAATAGTTCATTCAGCTGCATTTAAAAAAAAGTTAAGCCGAAAAAAATTGAGTAAAAGGGTGTTAATTTTTTTAAATAAAATAGGGAATGGATTTTTTCAGTATAAAATGAAAACAGGTATTTTGTTTTTTAAATGCCTTTTTGTATGCCCAGCACCAATTCCAAAGCTCTTTTGTTTCAGTCTATTGTAAATAATCTGAGATTACGAAAGATAAATTAGCAAAACTTTTCAGTAGTCCTGATATTATGGTGTCATTTAGTTTTACTTAAATACACTGATTAATTTAGTTTGAACTTGAATTTAACGTTTTTTTTTAAATAGTTTAAATTTCTAATATTACTAAAACTTTTGTTTATGTTTACAATCTTATCAAGATGAAAAATGTCGCCCGATTTGAAAAAAAAATGATGCGTCGCACTGCATTATGTAAAACGAGAGTGATTTCTGAAACAAAATATAATTCAATATGTTTATAGTTTTTTGCTCTTTTGTCAAAACTTAAGAAAAAACTGGGTTACGCAGAAGTTTTTAACGCTTTGCAAAAACTGTTAATCGGTCCGGTTTTAAATATAAGTTTTTAAAATTTTTTCATTTATTATTTTTAAAGGTTTTAAAATTTATAAATCGAAAATTTATTATTTTTTTAATAAACGGTTTTTAATAATTTGTAAACAAAATAAATGAATTGATTTATAATTAAGGACTTTATATCTATAATAAATATAATCCATCTTTAATCCATCTGTTTGCATGTGACAATTTAAAGTTTTTTTTATTATTGAAACTGAAAATAAACTATCATTTATAACCAGGCTTCTGGTTATACCAAAGGACTTACTATAGATTTTATTTAAATTTATATTTTTGCACACTTTTATTTTTTCAACAGTAAAAATCTGTCAGGTGGTTTGAATATTAATCTTTTCCAAATTCTGTGGTCAAACTCTCAAAAAATTATGTGGATAACTGTTTCTTTTATTTTACAATAAGTTTAATTTATTTTTAAGCAAAATATCTCTTACAGCAACGCATTTGTAAAACCTTAGCACGTAATTAGCAGGTCTAAAGCTAAAGTCCTCCAGGCTGAAATTAGGGGCGTAACCGCTCTCCGCCAGGAAGAAAAAAAAACAATAAACTTGCGAACGGGAAAAATTAAAAAAAAAGTTTTCAGCGGCTATGTAACCAATTATTATTTAGTTGCGTCATGTGTTTCTCTGCACGTGATAATTTCTCGAAAAACGAGTGGTTACTCTACCACTCATCTATTTTCACCCTGATAGAATTTATCTTTAGTTTGTTTAATTACAAAATCTAAATTTGAGATTGTATTTAGCTGTTTTTTAAATGTTGTTCCTGCTTATGTTATATTGAAACTACATTTATATAAAAAACAAGCACTAAAATCTAAAATAAAAGCGAACGAAAATATAAAGATGGACCTATTTTGTACCATGAAAAACATTATATTAATGTAAGTTTTAAAAATTTTCAGTAAAAAAAACAACAAACAATAAACGTGTTTTTTCAGTTTTAGTCGATCTTACATCCCAAAAAAATACATCTTACTTTAGGCAAATTCTCAACTAAATATTGTTTTTGGAGATTTTTTGGACTTCCAATAATGGATGTGACTTGCAATAATAAATAAATAATTGATGTACAAAAATCAACTTTCATTGGTTTCTCCAAATAAATGCAAATAACGGTGTCGTAATGGCCAATTTAGAACTTTGACGTTATTTTCCCGCAACTTCGACGTCCGTCCAATCGCATTGTTACGGTCGGTAGGGGGGATTAGCCCAGATTCCGGCGGAGCTCAAAGTCAGCAGAGCGCATTTCCTCCAATAGGACTGCTCATAGCGCCTTTTTGTTCCGCCGCGTAATAATCTCCGTTCGGATGTAATAGCCTTTTGACCGTTTACACCTATTTGAAAGGGATTAGTGCCTCCTTTATAATAAATAACACCACACACAGAGTTTTAAACCACCGACCGCCTCTTCGAAATCTTTGATTTTTCCTGTAGTTTTTGGAATGAGTCGGAGTGGAACTAACGGGATGGCGAATCCGACCTATTCTATTAGTCACGGGTGAAAGCGTAGAATTAAAGGAGGAGTCGGAGTGAGTGTCGTGGATTTTAACTCCGACTCATTCTAGCAGAACAGCGGGTTTTGCAAATGAAACCTTGGGAGCTGCCGCTCTTTAATAATTTTGCGCACACGGATGGTCCAACGGCGCTTATGTGTTTAACATTTATCATAAGTTTTGAAGTTTTTGAATAATTTTAATACATCGATTTTGTGTTTATTATATAATGCTCTTTATGTAACATTGCGTTGATTTATTCTCACTTCTTCGGGCTTTTAAAAGAGAATTTCGAAAGCATTTTTTTAAATTATCAAAGCGGATTGTTGCGCTGGTTTTAGCAGTGGTTGGAAAGAGAAATGAAGAACACGTATTAAATAAAATTGATGCGCTTCAGATTAACAAAAACTTTTGAGTTCAAAGAATAAAAAAATTTTGGATTAACAATTCGTTTTGCTTTTTTTTCTTTTTTTAAACTTAAGAAAAATTTTGTTAAATTGGTTAAAATCAAAAAGTGATTTATACAGCCTTCCTTAACAAAAAACAATTTTATACAGGTGATCAGAAGATTATGGAAACGTAAAGCCCGAAACATTATATAAAACCTGTACCCCTAAATGGGAAATTTGCTCTAAATTCAGGCTAAATTTAAGGACGATGGAATTTATGACACTTAGAGGTGGAATTTTAAATCGAAACTGTGCACTCAGTGACACATTTCCCTAAGCTAAAGTCAAAGCCTAAACCTAACCTCAAACCATTTCATTTTTTGTATTTTTGGTTCCAATTCCAATTTTGCGATTTTAAGCTTTTAAAATTTTCTAACGGTTCCAAGCTCTCCGCTTTAATATCGTATTTTTGTAATAATTTTTTTAATCCCTATTTATTTATGGAGAATTTAAAATAACTATAGTCTATATAAATATTAAGTGCACTGGAAAACATATCTTGACTACTGAACGATAGATAAACATGCAAATTTTATCATTCTATAGTTTGACATCTTATCAACGCCATAATTATTAAGATTATACAAATTTATTATTTTGATGGTGTGACACAGTGCACATTTTTTATGCACACCTGAATTTTTTCTGGTGCTTCTTGTTCCAAAATACAATTTGAGAAATTTCTTATGTGCCTTCGATTGCCTGAAGATATTTTCAGCTGATTCAAAAGAAAGTTTGCATCTTGCATTGCAATTAGTTTAAAATGAAGTGTTCTTTTAGAGCGTAAATCCACATTGTGCCAGGAGCTCAATTGTACTTTATTTTTTAAGGCTAGTCACAAATGCAAACACTGTACTTTCATTGTTATAGTTTTTTGCGATGATATTCTGTGTTGTTATCGTGGTGAAGTTTCTTCCAAAAAAACCAATATGCTATTTTTTGCGATTTTTATTCAGATTTTTGAAACTGTTAAAAAATAAAGAGTTTTGAAGTTTTTACGTTATGTTTTTATTACTAACTTGTAAAAAAAACTGAACAAAAATATATGTCATAATCTTTATTAAGCTTTGCATTTAGTACTCATTTTTAAATAATATTAACTAGATTGTAACAACTTCGAAATGTGGAGTTTATACATAAATTCCCACACATAGTTTAACAAATGAATTGATATTAAGCCGTTAATTTGCTGATTAAAAAAAGAAACATACTTTATTTCTATGATTTTATAAAATTTTATTAAATGATCTATTTAAAATGTAATTAAATTTGTTTATTTCTTATTCGTCAGTATTTGTTATTTTGATCAAATACAAAAAGTTCTTGTATTTTTAGTTTTTGTAGATTGATTTGTGTACCGTAATTCCTTTTTGTTTAAGCATGTAGTTAATGTCGTAAATCATTAGTTTTCCTATTCTAACATGAAAAATTTTTATAAATTGCAGTATGTGGCTAATATAGTTATATATAATATATATAAAAATATAATATTATTTTTAAAGTATTTAATAAATTATTAAAAAATAGGGCAGAGGTCCGCAGCTCTGTGGGCTGTTTTGGATTTTTGGAGAACTTCAAAGGATTTTTGCAACTTTTTTTAAGTTTGACAACCAAACAAAACTTTAAACAGTCTGTTTTAAAACCCAAACAAATACCCCCTCCCCCCCGCCCTGCATAAAATTCCAATAATAATAAAGTTTTTTATAAACAGAGTTTATCTAACAACCTAAACGGCGGCAGGAACGTATATTTTGACACTACATTTATCCTTTAAGCCTTGTTTGCTGTATAATTTTTATTTTATTCATAGTTATTTATGTTTGTTTTTTTAATAGTCAGCTCAACTGCAGTAATTATTTATTCTTACTAAAAGATGAATACAGCTTCGTGGATTGTGAGTGTTTATTTTAAATTAAATTTTAAGAGTGTGTACATTTTGTGGGAGGTTACTCCTAACTTAATAATCTTTTTATATAGTGTGTATGCAATATTAAAAATAAGTGTCCTAAAACCCCCAAATATCTCTTACAAAAATTCTTATCAAGGTTTAAATTTTGCAAAATTATCACCTATTATTATTACAGAGTGAACTCCAGTTAAGTTTAAATAAAACAAAAATGAAATTTAAAATTAAAAATCACAAAACATTTGCCAGAAGTGACGTTTTGCAAACAATACCTGCGGCAGCCACAACAAGGCTGTAAGAGTTTTATTGTTTAAAATAAAGATTATTTTTTCCACTCACACTGAGGGAGTGTATTTCACCATTATTAATTAATAAGTATATCATTATTAAAACTTGTCAGTTTTTTATATTGTAACAATCTTTCAAAAATAAACCTTAAACATGAGTAAAAATCGAAAATCCGTATAAAAAAATATTTTGAATCTTTTTTTTTAATTAGAAAGATTAAAAATTAAAATTTATGATTTAGCACAGCACACGAAAAAACTCATTTTAATTGCGTTTTACGTTTTCCAAAAAAAAACAACGCGATTTTTTTTGCCAAAAAACTCAAAGTTTTAGAATTTTTTGAAAAACTTTGCAGGTTTTAAATATTTTGAGCAAATAGCGTGCGTGGTCGGATCGGTAAATTGTTGACTTCATGTACATTTGCGACATATTAAAGAAACAGTTAATCTATTTTTGTTTGTTTTTTTGCGAAAAAACATGAAAATAGTTTAATAGTTTAAAGAAAATAGAAAATAGTTTTTTCCACAAAACTGTTTTGGTTTTTTTTCCAAATTAATAATTTTTTTACGACAAACGCAATATGTGTTTAAATACTACATCAAGCTTAATAATTACCATATTAAATGAAATAAAAAGTTGCCATTTTGTTTAATTGAATTTTTATACCCATTCAGCAATTTTTTAAGTACAAAATTATCAAAAAATTGCGTTTTTAGAAGATCCTGCGAACAACTGAAGATATTTTGACCAAACTAATTTTTGTTGGCATTAAGGACTGGGGTAAGGTTTTAATTTTGCTTACTAAATTTTTACGCTAAATATATATCGTCCTGACTTTGACACAATGAGTCAAAGGCGTCATAAATTACTCGTAACTGTGACTCTTTTTAGCTTTTAACACACGAATAATATAAACAAAATAAGACAGAGTCACAATAATTTGATGCAGATTGTGACTTTTTGTGTTATAGGAACAACGATATAAAGCTGAATATAAGTATCAAAACATTTTAAAAATGTTTTGAAGAGGAATATATTTTTATTTATTAATTTGTTTATTTCTCGCACAGGCATTATTACAGCTGCCGTACTTTTTGTGCAAGCAAGTTCCACTTTCACAAAAACTATAATTTTCATCACTTTTTTTGTTAAAATAAACGTTTTTGTTCGGACGAGACTTGACTTCGGTTGGATTAAGTCCGAAAAGTTGTCGACCCAAAATGATTTTATCCTAATGCAAGAAAAACACTCGACAACAATATTATAACAATAAACGTTCGTTTTCGAAAGTTACGATAATTTACACTCTCGCGAAAATCACACTTGGCCCGAATTAGTTTTTTGGCCAAGAGCAGCGTTTATTAATCTTCACAAATACATATTGCACTTAAATTACTTGGTAAAGAGCAAAAAACAAAAAATAACCTTGCGATAGACAATAGGTTAATTAATGGGATAACTATTTAATATTTCACTTTTCTTTAAGTTTAAACATCTTCAATTTATTTAAATTTATTTTGATAGCGTGTAATTGAAAATTTATTAATAAATTTTAAAACAATTCGGTTGAAAAAAGTTCTCTGAGTGACAAGAACATTATAAACATTAATTTTGATCTTTGTGTTCCAACATTGATCTCGCTGAAATGGCAGACAAAGTTTTCTATGAACTTTGATCTTTTTACAATCTCTTACGATATTCATAAAGTTTCCTTTCCTTTGTGCAAGTGTTTAAAGAAAAGAAATAGGAGGAATTAGGCTATATGGAACATCTTCCTATACTATGGGATGGGGAAAGTTTTCAGCATTGTGCAGGAGTATAAAGGAGAAATTTTCAAATCCCCTGGACATCGAGTTAATCTTGAAGGTTATGAAAATTCCTTAAACTTTCAAAAAAGCTCGTAAACTTAAATAAAATTAAAATTGGCACCAAAGCATTAATACTGTAAAATAAGCAGGATAATTGCCATATTTATTAATACCTTGCAGCTATTACTTTAACGTCGCTTTTTTAATATTTATTCCGCAATTTTAGTTTATTTTCAAACCCTTGAACTGCAGAACTTTTCTTTTTTGCAACTTGTTTGCACATTTATTTTGGTTTGTCGTTTTTGTTTTTTACATGCTGGTTTGTGGGTTTTTTTATTATTGGGGTCTGGTCCCTTCACTCAAAAACATTTAAAAATCAATTTTTTTGTTAATAACTGAATAATTTAAGTCAAATTGAAATATTACAAACCACACGGTAAAATTATGATTTGGTCTGCATCCTGTAATTTTTTTGCAATTGGTAATTCTATTTTCTTCAATATATTTGGTGTTTATTTAATAATCGTATGCTTTCGTTAAATAAACCTTTCGTTAAGTAAATTAAAACTATGTGAAATTGATAACGTGCAATTTTAAATCGAATATTTAACAACAAACAACTCAAAATTTTGAAAAAAACAAGGTTTTAAACAAATATTAAAAATTAATTGCACTTTTTCAAAAACTACTTAGGAAAATAATCGACTTCAACAACATTTTTTAACTAATAAAATTGATTCGATTAAGTATATTTTGTGAAAAAAAGGAGGGATAAAAAAATTTGCGTCTCAATTTGTTAAAAAAGTGTCATAACCGCAAAATTGTGATTATTCCTCTTATAATTTCCATCCGTTTTAGAAGGTCAACCTTATAATTCAACATAATTTAAGTATAATATTAATATGTTAAAGCCAATATTTAGTCTTTTTTATGTGATTCAAAAAGTTAGTTAATTGGCGGTCGCTCAAACACTGGTTGTATATTTTTTTAAACGATGTTATTTATACAGAATTGGATCATCAATCAAATGCAACTCATTTGACAATTTTTAAGTGATTACAATACAATTCTTTCGGCAATTTCTTGAGGATGATGCCGCGTGAAAAACTCAATCAATCAGATTTTTTTACATCTGACCCTATTGAATATTTTTCGACACCTTATTGCTATTTTAATAATGCAGATTTTGGCAGACTGCTTTTTAAAAAAAACATACTATTTATTTTTGAAACATGTTCGGTGCATAAACAGATTCGACCTTTTGATGTATATAAAAAATTCTGAAATAACAACCTTTTAAACTGTTAAAAAGGTGTTGAAAAGTACCAAAAATAAATCAGAATAGTTAAAATCACAACAACGATCAGTACAGACTACATAAGACAAGTTGTGTTCTTTAAACCCTTAGTACTTTTCATTGTACTTGTACTTCAATAATTTTTCATTCGGATGAAAACACTGATTACATTATTAATATTGGTTTTATAACAACATTATAATCTAAAAATATCGTTTTGTTATCACTGACCGACTATTTTTATGATTAATACTCTGACAGAATACGTTAAATGTTGGGTTATTTCCATGTGATTAACAGTTAAGAAAGTTAATCAACCCAAGAAAAACTAAAAACGATTGTGAACTCGAAAATTTCATTTTTTACAGAGTGAAATAAAATTTAGTCACCAGCTAAAAGAAGTTAATAATCCGTTGACTAGTAATAATCAATAAACCACAATTAAATTGTATAAGTTTTCCCCATAAAACCTGGCAAAAAGCAAAGTTTTTTAATGAAGGATCAGCAGTTTTGAATTTAGTGACAGTTTGATTGCATTTTTTAAATTATGACTGCATTATGTTGCTATTTATTTATATGTAATACAGTACTTTATGCGTATTCACCATCCGCGGGAAAAATTAGTCTGAATTTATAATTTTAAATTCCCACAGTTATCGATTAAAATACGTGGCGCACGTGTTCTCATCGTTTTTTGATAAAAATTGTATAATAAAATAGGCTAATTTAAAATCAAATCCGGTCATTCGCGCCGTTGATACTAAAATAACACTAAACTCCTTTTGTGGACCGCCGTTGTTACCTTGAAAAAGAAAAGAATAAATTGTCCTCACTACGGCTAAATGAGCCACAATTAATATAAAATATATGCGACTGTGTTTTATTTTAAATTAAAAATATCAACCTATAAGCTACAGAATGAGTCACATTCCGTTGTATTTTATAATGGCAGTGGCTCATTTAGCTGTAGTGAAGACTAAAGATTTCACTTCTAAAAACCGTTTTTCTAGACCCCAAGGTGTGATGTAATTGATCCGGCCGGGTTTGCGGTGAAATTACACCAGCGGGGAGATTCCACCTTCGCTCGCTGGAGAAATCTCTCCCTTGGGCTGGTGGAACAATACGTTTTTTTCATCTCAGCGCGCGGGCCCGAAAGGAACATGACAAAGAGGGACGCCAGTTGGATATTCGTTCACCCACCCTCCCTGAAAACGGAGGAGGAGGACATCAAGGATTACCACCGCCGCAAACAACAACATTCCTCGGCCATTTTGCCCCGGGAGTGCCGGAGAGAAAGTCAGATTCAGACGAATCCAGGGAAGGCCTGGCGACGATCCAAGCGATGGTCGAGATCCATGATCTTTCTAAACAGCCTCGGGGAAATCGACGCAACTGAGTAAGTTATCTCTCTTTTTGTTTGATGTGTGGTTTTCCAAAACTTTGTAATCGGAAGCAAAAAACTTGTACCCAAAAGTTGAAATCGCAAGAAATTATAGCTAAGTCCAAGTCTAATCCCAAGCCAAGTTTCTAACTTTGGCTCCGAGCTACATTTGACAGCTTCAAACTCTAAACTCTAAAATGTTTTGACAATCTTAAGTTACCTGCTTCCAGTTCAAAGGCTGAATACTTTTTGTTTTTTAATTATATTTTGACATTTTTGAGTGCTCAGTTTTAAACGATTTGAATTAATTAGAAGAAAAAATTGTATATGGAAGCCAAACATCACAAAGTATTTTGGATTAAAAAATAACTATAAGAACTTGAATCCAAGGTAACTTTTGGCATAAACTTGAAACAAAATTGAAAATTTAAGGTTTTAAAATAATAATATTATGCCGTCTTGTCTAAAATAAGTTGAAAAAATGTTTTAGAGCCCATAATTAATCAAAATTAAATTTTAAATTTAGAGCTGAGTCAATAAATAATTCAATAAGCTTTATTTAAAAAAACAGGATAAAATACAAATAAAATTACGTTAAAAAACACTTTGGTATCGCATAGAAATGCATACAAAAATTTTTTTCCTTCTAAAATTTAGCGTTGTTTGGAACATGCTTAGTTATTTGAAAATGAAATTTTATATGGTTTCTGCAAAAAAATTGTTTTTGACCGTTCTAATGGCATTTGGGTTTAGTTCTATTTGGATTGTAGCAAAAAATAATTTAAGCTTTTTTATTGTAAATTTTTCTAATCAAAAATTTACTTTATTTACCCAATAAGTAAAACAAATTTTAAAAATTTATCTGCGTATTTTTAAAATTTATTTATTTTAAAAGTGTATTTATATGTTTTTGTATTTATTTTATCTTAGGAGTCCTAATTTTTTTTTACATAATATGTCTCAAAAATTATTGTTTCAGCTATAATGTTTGATAGACATCGTTTACTATAAAAGTCGGCACGTGTGAACTCTTAAATCCATGGTTTGAATCGACCTCGTTTTAACTGAAAACGATGGTGTTTATTTCGAGCAAATCGTCTAAACACACTTCATTATTCAGGGTATTGTGAGGTGGAATATAATTTCGTTTCAACCAACGGTGATTACGGTATTAAGTAGTTATTACCACATCAATACTACGAATATTTACTGACTTTGAAACGGCAACATTAAACCACGAATTTAATAACTCAACCTAAATAAAAATGGCACACTCAGCTCGTTTTTAAAAAGTATCATTTAGCCGTTTTGATTTGAGACAGATTTGAAAGATTAAAAATTAAATTACTGTTGAATAAACGTTAAAAAAAATTAGCCAAAAATAATAAATACCCATTAAGCTTTATTTTGAGTTAAAAATTAAAACGTTAAAATTTCGATATTTTTTGTAATTATAAATAATCATTGAAATTTTAGACTGAAATCTAATAAAAACGTTTTAAACTAATTTTTATTTAAAATCTTATTTGTAATATTTGTACTGTAAGGAAACGTTATCAGTAAGTATGTTTTAGAAAATTATAGATTTAAAAAAATCAAAAAATGATTTTTATATATTTTAAAGATTTGAGGGAGATATTAATATCTTGTCATTTTAAATTGTACTAATACTCTACTCTACCAAAATATTGCTTTAAATCAAACGCTTATCCTTCAAACAGGATATAAAAAACATATCGAGAGGCAGGATTAACAAATAAATGACGATTTCAGGGTCGAGTGTATGAAAATAAGTTTTTTAAACAGCAATATGATATTATGTACGTTGTCGAGCATTAAACAGGACAGCGAAAGGCCAATGAAGAGTTATTAGTTTTTTATCAATACATGGTACTTTTAGTATAGAACATTCGATCACGCCTGTGATACTAAAATTAAAAAATACCATACAATATCAATACTAAGTTTTCTTTATAAGAAACTGTCAAGCAAGCGGAAATTTCGTTCAAAAAGCAAGATTATTTTAAAATTTTACCAAATTTTAGCTGCGTAATTAACCCTTTTCAATTTTTACAGAGTTTTAAACTAAATTATAAAACGTATCCAGCTTATTAATTCTGACAGCTGATTTAAATTACTATTAGTCAAAATTTCAAATAGAGCAGTGTATCAGAGGGGAGTTTTGCCGAAAAAAATCCAAAGGCTAAATGTGCAAATTTTTATTTAGACCGGTAGCTTCTCATCCGTCCAGCTCCACCAGAATGGTGAGCGAAAAACGGGAGACTGCGCCGCTGTGGCGCGGGAAGTCGGCGGATCGGCTCTGCGAGGCGGACCCTTCCTCTCTGATCTTCAGGGAGATTCCCGCGGCGGGACCCGCGGGGGTCCCGGCGCGATACGCCCAACTGAACGAGCAGCAGAAATTTAACGACTACGCACAGCGAATACGGCAAACCGTGAGCATGCGGGAGGTGACACTAATGGTGGAGGAGTTGTCGGTGGAGACGGCGATAAAAGCCGTGCCCAAATCCTTGGCCCTTCTGGACGCCATTTACAGCAAGTTCTACATATTCGCGGATCACCATTCTTTTCCGAGGTAAATTCATGTCATGAGGGTAAATTCGACTTATTTAGGTAGTTAAACGACTTTTAATCGGTTGGTACTAAAAGGCCCTGAAATTTACCATATACTAAAATTGACCATAAAGTGTTTAAATTGCTTAAATTACCTTGAAAAATGCGTTTGAATATTTTTTTTTTAATTTCAACCCTAAGAAGATATAAATAAAATTTATCATAATGAAACTTAGCTTGATTTTTGGGATTTGCTGCAAAGAAAAGGATTAAGTCCTTTTTTCATGTTTTTATGATTAATAAAAAGTTTCAAGAACTAATCTTAATTTGTAGTGCATTTTTAAAATGCATTAGCGACTAACTTTCAAGGTCATTTAGCTTTTCATCCTTCTAAATTTTGAAATAGCGGAACTCTGCTTCGTAGTTCGGGTTTCTAGGGAAAATCACACTAAAAATCACACTAATAAGCTTTTATTTATTGGCTTGGTAAGCTGAGCGTTTTTTGAAAAAAATGTCCTATACAGGAATTAACATTTACAAGAGTAGTTTTTCCTACTTTTCCTAAAATTTTATTGAAAACAATTGACTGTACAATTTAAGATTATTGGAGCCGGGGATACTTAGAGCTGGAATTCGGACCAAAAAGTGGGTAACTTGGAGCCGAAAATGCAGAAATTAAAACCGAAAAAGTAAAATCACTAAAACGTATTCCTGAACCTAAGCCAAAGCTTTAAGAAACAAACCCCAATCCATTTTTTTAATTTCGGTTTCAAGTTCTCATTTTTACGGCTCCAAATTCCTAAAATTTTGCTTCGGCTTCAGGTTGCTTGAAAACTTTATACAGTTTACGACTACACAAACTTTATAGAAAAAAATTAACTTTTAATGTATTTAATTTAACGTTTTATTTAATTGAAATTCAAATGAAATGCAGAAAGCAAGTGTTGTATTATTTTTAAATATTCAAAAATAATTTAAAAACATTTGCGTCAATATAAAGGTCACAGTTAGCTTATTGTTTAATGGCGTGAAGTTTTTTTACAGAAACGATACTAAAAAAAAACAAAAAAAACACACTCTGAGAAAAACACTGTTGCTACAGTAATTACACATTGATTATTTTTTTCCGAATTTATCGCTCATAGATAAATTGGCAAATTGGTGTTATTTAATGTAGTCTTATACTCTTCTTAATTTAATATAAAATTATTTAGCATAAAATAAATAATAATATAAATTAGTATAAAACACTAAAAATTAATAGGGTTTCCGATTGAATTTCAGAGAATTATTTCAACCTAATCCAGTTGCTCTGGTAACCAGCGTCTTAGGTCAAAATCGGCAGCAGGTGCCGAAAGTCTTCAGAATATTTAATTTTTTGTAGTTTTCTTGTTTATGGTATATTTAGTATAAAATTATTGAAAATCAATAAAGTTTTCGGTTACATTTCAGAGATTTACTGCAACCAGACCGACTGCTAATCCATTTGCTCTGGTAAACAGCGTCTTAGGTCAAAATCGGCAGCAGGTGCCGAAAGTCTTCAGAATATTTAATTTTTTGTAGTTTTCTTGTTTATGGTATATTTAGTATAAAATTATTGAAAATCAATAAAGTTTTCGGTTACATTTTCAGAGAAATTTACGCAACACGACCGACTGCTAATCCATTTGCTCTGGTAACCAGCGTCTTAGGTCAAAATCGGCAGCAGGTGCCGAAAGGCCGAAAAACTTCATTGAATAATTCAATAATTTTTCGTAGTTTTCCTGTTTATGGTATATTTAGTATAAAATTATTGAAAATCAATAAAGTTTTCGCTTACATTTCAGAGATTTACTGCAACCAGACCGACTGCTAATTCAATTGCGTTTCTGGTAGACAGCGCGTCTTAGGTCAAAGGGCGATTTATATTTATTTTTTGTGTTTTCTTGTTTATGGTATATTTAGTATAATTATTGAATTCATATTTTTGTTAATTGAAGTAAGTTGATAATGCTCTGCCTGCTTATCATTTGCTCTGGTAAGTAGCGAACGAGGTATCGGCAGCAGGTGCCGAAAGTCTTCAGAATATTCAATTTTTTTTTGTTTATGGAATAGAAAAAGAGGGGGGCCGCCGCGGACAAACGGAATCAATATTCAATTTTTTGTAGTTTTCTTGTTTATGATATATTTAGTATAAAATTATTGAAAATCAATAAGGTTTTCGGTTACATTTCAGAGATTTACTGCAACCAGACCGACTGCTAATTCAATTGCTCTGGTGGACGGCGTCCCAAGATAAATTCGGTTGCAGCTCCAGAAAATCTTCAGAATCTACGGGCAACTCCGTAACCAGCGCCAGTTTCATGGCCAACGGACCGCAAACAAAAAGACCGGAGCCCATTTTTCAGGTTTCACTATTTATTTATAAAAATATTATTGTTGAATGAACGTATGTTTTACTGTACTTCCGAGCGATTTTTCAGGTTTCACTTTCTATTTATAAAAATATTATTGCTGAATGAATGTATGTTTTACTGTACTTCTGAGCGCGCTTAAGTCGTTCCCGTGATGGCCTTTTCCTCCGTTACAACCGTGAAACCTTTGTACGGCAAAGGTGAAACCTTCGTCTCACGGGGTGGTATTTTCGTTTCACGAATGTCTTACGCAAACCTTACCGCGGTAAACTCTACGTATGACCTATGTCTTATTTAGATGATACATAATTTTTTGTGCCATAGTTTTAAGTGAGCGAAACTTGAAATGGTTAAAGCTGTACGGTAGCTATATGCAAATTTTATGCAATATGAAATATCCTACGTAATGCACTGTATCCGTAAATAAAATCTGCATCTTGCTACCGTACAGCTTTAGCCATTCCAATTTGCTCGCTCACTGGGCACTAATCACGCACAAAAATTATGTATGACCTAAGTACGACCTAGGTCATACAAAGGTTTCGCGGTTGTAACCAAGGAAAAAGCCATCCCAGGAACGGGCTAAACTGCCTAGTTCGGGAACTGGAATAACAATTTTCTTACTATGAGCGTTTGGCCTCAAAATTTAAAATTTGTTAACATATTATCATTTCTATAATTTTAACTTTTGACTTTATGCTTACATCAGATTTATTTAGTGGAAACTCATGGTCCCACACGTCCAAAATATTCTGCGCATAATCAACGCTGTGTCTTCGGATCTTATAGACGCCTTAATGAGCGAACGTCGCCGCTTAGAGCGAAGTTTGGAGGGAATGGGTTTGCACGGACTAGTTAATTGTGGACAAAATAAATTAATAGACGTACGGGATGCTGTAAGAATAGAAATTGCAGCTCACCAGTCTATCGTTAAGGTATAAATTTTTTTTATTTAATGATCAGATACCAGAAACTACTGTTTTCATCTTTTCATTATTTCTTTTTTTTTCTTTTTTTATTTTGTTTTCTTTTTTTTATTTCTAATTTATTTCCGGTAAGAGTTTAAAGTTAGAAAGTAAGACACAATTTTCGGTTATTTACTGCTTATATTCTTATTAGCAACCACTAATTTGTATTTAATATTTTAAGTGTGGAGCTTAATCCAGTTAGAACAACCACATCACGTCAGGATTTTAAGGACCCTCAAAATGTCATAGTATTCGTGATCACGTCATATATGTTTTGCTCTGTGAGAAAGGTTGTGGGAGAAGCACTAATTGGCTAAAAGTGATTCTATAACGTTATAACTCTGTAAAGAATTTTAACACTGAACAATTTCCGTTTAAATGGGAGGGGTTTGACCATCGTAATATAATTCTGTAATTGATTCAGAATATAAGCGCTTTTGTGCTTTTTATTGCTCTCTTGTTATAGACAATTTTTCATAACTAAATAGTTAATATTGACTTTTTAAAAATAACTTAACAAAATTAGACAAGGAATGGCTAAATTATTTTTCGATTTTATTAATCATGAAAAGTATTAAAAGACAGGTATCGTGAAAAATTGATTTTGTTAAAAGCAAACAGATTCGATAAAACTTCTCAGAAAAGTTTTGTTATTTTTTACTAACGGTTGATTTTGAACTATAAACTGATGTTTTATATTAAAAAGGAGTTAAATAAACTGTTTTGGTCCTTCTAAATTTATAAACAAAATTTTAAAACTTACTTTATTTTAAATGGAAGCAGCATACAGCGGTTTAAAAATTGTCACACAAAAAGTACAAAACATAGTAGACGACTTTTTTTGGAAGAAATCCTGTTCGGTAATTGCAAGTCATAATTAACCATATTCATATTTTAAGGTTTTGGCTACTTGGACTTACTTTTTGCAAGTATTATTAAAATCCCCATGTTTATATATATATAAATGCAAATGTCATTGGGACCTCTATTTGTACCAATTTTTAAGAAACTTTAGTTTAAAGTATTGTTTTATTAAATATGTTTTGTTTTCAGTTACAATATTTTGAATTTAGTATATTGTATGCATATAAGCTAATGAATACATGTATTTGATTTAATTTTCAACAAAACAAAGGTTTATTCAATTTAATCACCAGAAACTTTAATTCATGTCAAGTCTGTGAGTCGGCATTGAAATAAGTAATCAGCTGTATAGTTCGATTTGATGAAAACAAAAAAACGTAATAAAAATTACGACCAACATTGTTAAACTGTTGAGACAAAGAAATAAAAAGATTATAAAGTCATATATTTTCAAAAAACTGCGTCAATACTTCAAATTGAATTTAATCAAAAGACTCTTAATATATTTTGGTTTACTATAGGCTATGTGCACTCAAATGGAGAGGCTGGTGATGAAGCTTCCAAAAAGCAGAAACCCCAATCGCCATGTTTTTTTACTCAATAAACGGGCAAGGAAACGCTCCTGTTCCGTCCAAGAGCAGTCATCAACGTCTAATGAACATTAAAGTAAACGATATAGTCTGTTGTATTATGACTTAAAAAACTTGATGTTAGGTTTTTTCGCTGACAAAATGGTCATTTCAAAGAAATTTATAGACATTTTTATCAATGTATAGGTTAAACTTTAGTTATTATCGATGATGCGGGAATTGTTACAAAACGCATGATCAATCTTTAACTGGCAGAAGTACGGGAGCGGCTACACCGGAACGAAGACAGCACTGCAAATACTGCAGACGGCGCTGCACAACTCTCACCTGGATATGCTTGGAGAGAATTATGCAAAAACGAATAGTTCACGACAGGGAGATCATTTTCCAGTTCAACTCTCTTAAGGTATGTGCGGTAGTTAATTTAAGATTTCCACAGAATTCATAGGTATTTAACCCCGATAAATTCACTTGAGCTCAACGTCAGTCCGTAATTTGGCGAACGTGATAAATATATTAAATTTTTCGTGTTTTAAAAGGGTTTTTTGATTTGGGATGCTTTGATAGTTTACTGGAATTGATTATTGAGGTACAAACCCAT
>JASAMX010032465.1:0-15405 GCA_030248175.1 Microlaimidae sp. YZB2_3 | reverse complement strand
TTGGAATGGAATTTTTAAAATTAATTTTTAAAATTTGAATAATTTTACAATCAAAACATTAAGAAAACCCCATTTACGTTGGAAATTAGTTTCAAAGCACCAATTTCAACTTTATTTTTGCTAATTCAAAATCATTGTTCACGAAAATACTATTTTAGTGATGCTTTCTAACTATTGTGATGTTTAATCAAAAAACCAAAACTTATTTAGCACAAACTGATATATTAAAGCACTTTAACCTAGTGAAAATATAATCGTGTACCAATTTTAATTAAGCATAGGGTTAAACTAAAAAAAACTAAGAAAACTAGGATTTTTTCAAATTTTGTTTTTTTCTTTTTGTACCCTCTCTTGTACAGTAAAAGACGCTTATTCAGAACTAGTCAATAAAAGTGTTTGCTAATCGTGGTATATTTTCTATTTGCAATGAAACTGCCAAATAAATTATGAATTTATAACAATAACATTATATTGTTGTCGTGTAATATTAATTTCTTACATATGTACAGAAAAAACCACGGCGCCTGCGGATTTTTTCGTATCCAAATTACAAAGTATTGTGTTGAATTATTGATTTATGAATCGACCAAATAATTTGGATTTTAAAAATTTGCAGGCATAATAGCAGTTTTTGTATATATTGTATTTATATGACTAATTATGAAAAAAGAATGGTTTATTACTTACAAATGAAAACATGGGCTACAAAATCAAATGCTTAAAAACGCGACCTATACAATGAGGTAATTATAAAACGCAAAAATAACGTTCAGCTTTATGAAACAAATTATCGGTTTCTACGTATAAACTCAAAAAAAAGCGTTACAGATGATTTATCTCCTTCTAAAACTTATAAAAAATTTAGCGAATCAATTTCGCTTTATTGGTATGAATGAATATGAGTAAAAAAGGTTGCCATATCAAGTATCAGCAAATATAAAAGACCGTTTCCCGTTTCCCACATAAATAATGTTTATGATAGTTTGTGGGATTGCATTATGAGCAATGAAGACCGTTTTAAAACAAAATATTTTCAACAGTTTTATAAGTTTCTGAAAATTGTAAGTTTGCAAAAATAATATATAGCATTAATATTTAATTAATCAGAGATCTGGCTCAAAATGAAGAAAGACCTTCATAATTAAGAAGAAAAAGGTGTATTTCGAACTTTTAAAGACTAAACCGAAATGCCACAAGGTAGCGACAAATCAATAAACGAAAGTGTTTTAGCAAAACCGCTCGAAAATTTTATTTTAAAATAATTTTGCTTTTTCCAAACGGACTTAAAATTTTGAAAATATTTTGAAACTGCAAATTTATCTTAGTTTCAGTCCACAAATAAGCAAATTCATTCTCATTTTGGAGAACTGCCAACCAGTCCATTTATAATTTTTGAAATGAAAGGTTAAACATTACTGAAATTTACAAAATCTTCTTACAAATGAAAATTAAGCGCTGTTTATTTAATTTTTATTTAAAATTATACTAATAATTTTTAAATCCTGTTTATTTTTAATAAAATATTTGCAATACATTCTTGTTTATAAAATTATTGTTAAAATTGCTGCAAATAAAAAAATAAAACAATCAATATTATTAAAAAAGGCAAATTGCAAATCGACTTATCATTGTAAGCAAAAGCAAAAGATAAATGGCCATTTTTCAAAATAATATCTGTTTACGAATTTTACGCAAAAAACCCCAGGCTTGTTAGAATTGTCGCTTCCGGAAAGCTTCGAGTGTAGAATGTGTAAAATGTTTAAAAGGTTTAGAAGGTTTAAAATTCATATATTAAAAAAGCAAATTGCAAATCGACTTATCACTGTAATAAAAGCAAAAAATAAATGGTCATTTTTCAAATTTAATCTGTTTACGAATTTTACGCAAAAAAACCCCAGGCTTGTTAGATTTGTCGCTTCCAGATAGCCTTTGGCTGTAGAACTCGGCTCCAGAGCTCGGAGTTCCGGAGAATATCACTAGTTTCTTTCTATACTGATCATGGTGAAAGTGAATTAATCCGGTAGCTCAATGTTTTTCTTGAATATAAAACCGTGATCCATATTATAACTGTATTCGAAACAAAAACTCTTATAGTCTTATGGGAACAAATTCCAGCGCAATTTATTAAAACAAATGAATGGGCAGCTGTGATTTGATTACTTAACGAAATTAACCTAAGGTAACAACAATATACATCAATAAAAAATTTCAATTTTTTTACTTTACAGAAAAATTCGAACCAAGTTTGTTTGTTTGCTTATTTTCTCGTTTTCTTGTAATATTTATAATTTTTGTTAACACAAGACTGTAAATCTAAGCTCATGGCCATAAAAAACAAAACATAATTTATAATTAAAAGTTTGCTAAAGGACCCGAAAAAATTAAATGCAAAAATTAATACATGAACAAAATTTCTAGAAGTATAAATAATAAGCATGAAAATCAAAACTTGAAATATCAAAACGGCTATCAAAATAATGTTAAACAAACATTTAATTATAAAATGGATTTTGCTCCTAATTCAGACTCACCTTTTACTCCATAAAAGGCAACACAATAGAGGATTTAGTAAAATATAATGGATTTAGTAAAATACATATAGAGGAGCTCATTAGTAAAATATACCACATTATCAAATAGGATTATTCAATGCGAGGGTGGGCTTCGGTGGGCCTAGCCGGCTCGAACTAAAAAAATGGAGTGACAAGCCGAATAATATCACGGGCCGGGCCAGGCTATGCCGGGGCGGACCGGGCTGGGCTGGACCGTCCTACTCTCTGCCCACGTAGAACATGGGAAAAATCACATAGATAACTTAATAATGACAAAAACGATTTTTTTTTTCATTAAATATACCGACGACTTTTATAAGTTTTAAGATTTTATTATGAATGACACTAGTCATTCAGGCATATCGTCAATTATTTATTTGTCGAATTATTCAAGCATAACTTTATTCTGAGATTTATATTGTGGTAAATCGCATATAAATTAATTTGTTTGAGTTGGCAGATACCATTGCACTGAACTTCATATACACTTAAAGGACTTTATTAATATGATACTTTTATGTAGGCATACAACATATACATAACAAAGTAATTCAAAAAATAATGAATTGGCTAAATTTAATTCCCTCAAATTTAACTCAGCTAATTTAGCTAAAATTTAACTTTTTTAGACGTAATTGACAAGAATAAACCAATGAATTTTAGTTAAAACATACATTTCAGGCTTATACCTAATATTCCTTAAAATTAAGTAAAATAACAAACATAAGCGTTACATATATCATTTCAGACTTTACAGACTTTCATTAGAACTATGAAAAGAATCAGAAGAAAATATCACCTAAGGAAACTTCTGTTTTAAACCTTAAGTACATAAACGCAAGATTGTTGTTCTTATAATTTGACGTGTTTTTTTTTACTTGTTGAGAATTTATAATCCTCCTGGCACCGGTACATTTTAGGCGTTTATGTGTTATTTTTTTCAAGATGTAAACTATTTGTTAGCGTTTTAATTTCTTCATTTTTTATTATTTTTCACAAAAAAATTCTTAATACTGGTAATATACTGGTATTTTGATTAAATATTTTAATGGTTTAATTATTCGTTTTAATTGGTTTGGTTTTCCATTGGAAGCTCAAAAGACCCTATAATCTAAAAGAATTGACTTAAAAATTTTAGGAAAATTAAAACGCTCTAAGTCCCGTTACTAACCTTTGCACTCACAAACTAGATAATTTTATTGTGTTAAGAACTTAAAGATGGACATTTTTACGCTGGAAAACGCATTTTTTTACTTAAGGGGGGACCCTATGGATTTTGAAAATATGTTAGACGCATTTTCACTAAAAAGGGATTTTTTAATTTTTTTTGTCCCTGAATTGGTTAAAACTTATTGGTAAGAGTTATTGGTCAATAGAGAACCATAATATTATGAGTTTCTGATAAATTTAACATGGAAATCTTTATACTGGACAACAAATATTCTTTATAAAGAAGAGGGACCTCTCTTCCCCACCATAAAACGGACTAAGCTAAATGAGATATCATTGGAAAGCTTATTATTTGTAAAATGTCGTAAGGGGGTTGAAATTTTCAAAAAAATAAATATGGATATCTGTATGCTTAACCAAATGGAGAATCCCGTGGATTTTGGGAATTAGAAAATTTTTGTCTCTGAATTGGCTTAAAAATAATGCTAAAACTTTTTAGTCAATGAAAAGCCAGAATATTGTATTTTTTTGAAAAGATCAATATGGTCATCTTTATACTGGACAACGTATTTTTACTACAGATGAGAGAGAAGGAGCCCTCTTTTCTAACTACAAAACAAATTGGCCTAAATGATATATCATTGCATAGCTTACAATCTGGGGAATATCAAAAATGGATTGAATTTTTGAGAAAAATAACATGGACATCTTTATAGTAGTCAACCCATTTTCATCAAAAGGGCCTTTGAATTTTGCAAGTTAAAAAACATTTTCGTCTTTACACTGACTTAAAATTTTGGGTATTGGATATTATTCGATGAAGTGCTTCAATATCGTCCTGTATTTAAATTTCATAAATTAATTTTGTTACGTGCACATATAGACAGCATTCTAAGAGACAATAATTTTTTAGCCGTCAAAATAACTGAAAACACGCTGTTTTGGGGTTTTCAACTGTGAATTAATGTCAAATTTTATATTAAAAGAATATCTTTAAAAAAATATATCATTCAAAAACAATGACAACTACATGATCGACAATTAGTTTTTGACTATATATATGTAGTCTGAAAACATAGTTGTACGGGCCGTTCTGGTAATAAAAATGTCAAAATCAATAACAAATATAAAGAAAAAATCAACAACAAAAAATTATTAGTTTTATATGGGCTACCTAACAAAAAATAACAATGAAAATTATTTGTCAAGCGTATGGCTGACACGGGCTATTTAAGTATAAAAAATCTCACCGTTCAATGGGCAATAAATTTTAAAGTTAAAATATTTTAAATAATTACCACAATCGCCAATATTTATTATAAAGTTGAAACAAACAAAGGAGTCTTCTGACGTCTTGTTGCTTAGAGTCTGTAATTTAATTACTCATTAAAATTTATTGTTTCAATTCAATTATTACGTTGATTCATTAAATTAAATGATCAATGGCCCTATTTGTTTAGCTATTTACTTGTAAGAATTTTTATTTAAAATAAAGTTTATTCAAAAATAAATAATACTGAAAACAAAAATTTCAAATTCTGTACAATATGTGTAAGTTATGCTCATCTGAAAATTTTTTTTATAGTTTTGATCTTTTTAAACAGAATTTAGTTAAGATTTTATAAATTTTGTTCTATTTTAGTTTCAAAGTGGAGAATTTAAATCTACTTTGTACAATTTAACAATAATGTATTAGTTATTATATTTATAAAGACAAATTGTATAGCCAACAAGTCATAGTTTGAAGTTCTGAGACATTATTATTAAAACGTATATTATAACAAAAATTTTTTAACGTTTCGAGTATTTTTTTAATTGTGGTGTAAAAAATTGAAATTTTTGGCGAAAATGTTTTTAACCAATAAAACATATGTGACCGGTTTCGGCTATGAATTGATCGGTGAAAGAAGGGGTCCACCAAAACCGATCACACGCATTTTATTATAATTTAAAGTTAAATTTTTTGTAGCTCTCGAATTTCAAATGTTACATAAAATTATTAGCAAGGTGTCTTCATGTAAAAGTAGGTATCCATCCAGAACATCACTCGAGAACAACACAAGCTTTAGTTAAACTAGAGAAATAGTGCTGATCAAGCTAAACTCGAAAATAATAATATCCCAATATTTTTGACCTGCTGACCTTGTTAAAAAATTTTTAAAAAAATTAAAAATTTCCTGAATGCTTTATTTTCATACGTTACCAGAAAAGTGCGTTCCCAATTATTGCCTTCCTGTATTTGTTGTTAGTCAAAGTGCGCAATGTTTAAATATCACTAAATGATATCTAGACCTTTTAACAACAATTTAACCCCTTTAATTTAACGTTAGCATTAACGTTTAGCGTTCACAACAATTTAACCCCTTTAATTTTTGGTTGGAAACCAATGCTCACACAAATTAATTAACTGCGAATCAAACAGGTTGAGGTGAGTCCGCTTCGTTTCAGTCCCGCTTCGTTTCAGTCCCGGGAAAAAATCTCCGCGAGCTTCGTCTCAGGTCTGCTTCGTTTCAGTCCCGCTTCGTTTCAGTCCTGCTTCGTTTCAGTCCTGCTTCGTTTCAGTCCTGCTTCGTTTCAGTCTCGCTTCGTTTCAGTCCCGCTTCGTTTCAGTCCCGCTTCGTTTCAGTCCTGGCGGAAAATGCGTTCATAAACTAGTTCCCGCTACGTTGCTTCGTTTCAGTCCCGGAAAAAACTCTGCGAGCTTCATTTCAGTCTTGGCGAAAAATTCGATCAAAATCTAGTGTCACATCGCAAGTGATTTTGTAGCAAAATTTGGTTTTATACAAAGACCTTTGTAATACAATTTTTTAGCTTATTTGATTCATTTTGCATTGATTTAAAAATTTTAGGATTTTTTATTTATTTAAACTATTTTTAGTGTTTTGGCCCGTTTAGTTTACTGTAATTAAAGGAGCACTGTCACAAATCAAATTTCTATAACGCCCAGAATGGATTACACTTTTAATACAAAACTACGCTTTTAATCTTAATCTACCTCAAATTAAATATTTTGGTTTGTCCAGACCAATTCAACAACAATTATAAATTTAAATTGATAATGTTCAGTAACAAAAGAGTTGTATGATCCGGGCGTTACAGGAATTTGATTTGTGATATTACTCATTTAAAACCAAACAATAAATTCGGAAATACTTTTATATTTAATTTTTTCGGAAAGTTTTATATTAATATTAGGAAATTCCTTTATTTTATTATCTGCAACATTTTTAATATTATCGCATCCAAATACACAAATAAAAACAATAAATTTATTAACTATATTATAAAACATAAACACATCAATAAAATTTTTTTTTTTCATTTAATTTGCTTTTTTGTCACTAATTTGTTTGTATACGTTTTACCAAAATTTCGTTTTACAATTTAAATGATTGCAAGAAATCATAAAAATTAAAATGTACCTTTTCTATGTTTGTGGTAATATTTGAAATTTCTAGTTTTTCTGCACTTAAAATTTCTTGTTTTTGTGGTAAACAATGTATTTAAATTTTAGCATGATTTTAAACTAAGGTGTGCTTTGGAACTACTGAATTACTAAATATTTTGATTAATTTTAAAATATGGGTATTCTAGTTAATCTAAGACAAAGCCAAAAGCTTAAATTTAAAATTTTGTTCAAAATCTACCAGTAATAAACAAATAGGCATATTTTTCCAAAAAACGGCTACACTGGACATTTAAAAACAACTTTCCGGGGAAAAAACACTTTTAAAATAAAAATCTTTCTCTAAAAAGACAGTTTTGTGGACATTTAAAAAATTACTCTCCCATTGTTTAAAAATAATTTTTTAACATAATTGAAGCTAATATACATAAGTTTGAAATCGCTCATTTAATGGTCGTAGCTGCGGAGATATCTTCGTCTTAAATGGCCGGAGCTCCAGAGAATGATATTGGGGGTTCGGAACATCGGATAGTGTGTATGTATATAAAAGTGTGTTATTTCGTATTATTTTACAACAACCGATGGACGAAAATTTAAAATTCTTACAGTTTGTTTGATTGTAACACAACCTCCCGGATTTTGGGGAAGGTATACCCAGAAATGTAAGAAAAATAAGACCTGTATATTTTAGGGGGTATCCCTAATCCCTCAAACCCCAATTCGTAGTATTAAAACTGGAACCCTCAAATTTTAATAAAAAATCCTGGGTATAACCAACAAAATTTTCACCAAACAAAATTTTATTTTTAAACTTTACGGTCTCCAACGGCCCTAAAAACTACTTAAAATTGCTAATGAATTTCAAGTAATTTAGTTTTTTTTTGATTTGCTGCGATCGATGAAACTCTGCATGAAATAATACTCTTTTAATAAACGTTCTGTTGTAACAACTCAATAACAATTTTGTATGAATAAATAAAAGCAAGAAGCTTTTTATAATCTTTTTTTGGACACATTAATTAAATTTAATTCAAAGCCTTCTTTTTGAACATACGCTAATTTATTTATTACACACGTGTTACGTAATACATAAGAAAACAAAAACAACAGCTGGCTGTGCCTGCTGAACTTTAGGCGAGTAAAACGATTTTTTCAATCATACAAATATTTTGCAATAAAAGACTGTACGCAAAAAAATGATACAAGTTTATGAATGTATTTTCCGCCAGGACTGAAACGAAGCGGGACTCAAACGAAGCGGGACTGAAACAAAGCGGGACTGAAACAAAGCGGGACTGAAACAAAGCGGGACTGAAACAAAGCGGGACTGAAACGAAGCGGGACTGAAGCGAAGCGGGACTGAAAAGTAGCAGATTCGGTTGAGGTTACGCAGCTCATCTACTTCGCGGTAGTTTTTTTTGAGGATTGAATTTTAATGTTATACAATTTTCAAATTTTCGTACAAACATTTTTAAAAGCCTTATATCAAAGAACTACGTAAACAACCCATTTTTTAAAGTTGTGGCAAATTTGGTTTTTAATCCGAAATTATTTTCGCTACCGTTCTGGTGAGGTGATCACGTTATCACCGTAAAGCGTATTTTAGCGTCATACTTGTTGCGATAAGAGGGCTTACGCCCTATCATTTGGTTGTTTAGCTATAGTAAATAAAAAAAACAATTAAATTTTTAACTCGCTTTTGAAAACAAAAAAAACCACCAAAATATTTTTTAAAATTGTTTGTTTATAGTTTAATTTTAAAAAAACTTTTTAGGAAAACTCACCGAAATAACCCTTGTTTTAAAAGAAAATGTGAAATTTATGTTACCCTTTAATTTTATCTTCGGAAGCTCCAGTCAAAGTTTGAAATAAGTTCCGGAGCTTTGCCATTTAAATGAGCAATTTAGAGTATATTTTATTTTAATCATAAATTTAGAACTATACATGTATGTGTATGGTTTTCATAAATTGTAAAAAATTGGTTTTCAAAAAAATTTAAACAGAATAATTTATGACATTATTTTTTAATTATTCATGAAATAAGTTTAAAAATGGGGGCTGCTCTGGAGCTCTGGAGCCCAGAGATTCGGAAAAAATCGCTTTGTGAAAAAATAAAATTAACATCTATTGAGCGATTGCCTTTAGAGCTGACTCTTGGATCAAGGTAATGAACCCAGCAAAACATTAACAACATAAGTTGCTAAAAAACGTTTTAGCTGGCAAGGGCCTTAGAAAAATAAGGGTCACACCACAGTTCACTATTGGATCTTTTTTGGTTAAATTCAGCTTTTGGCTAAGGACTTTCACCCCGTACCCCGAAAGGTGGTACCTGTACCTGGCGAGTCTTTAAACGATTGCCTTTAGAACTGACTTTTGAATCAGAGTAATGAACCCCACGCAACATTAACAACTAATGTTGTAAAATGTACCATACTTCTACTTAAACTAATAAAAATAACGGATTTTAGATTACTTTTACTTTTACTCTTACTCGACTTTTGAAATTTCCCCCGATGTTTCTTGCAAATACTAAAAAAATTTAAGTACAATTTAAGTAATTTCAACAACTCAATTTCCTATGGGCTTGTTGTATAATAAATGACAGAAAAAGTTTTTTAAGCTGTAACACGCTAAACACCATTTATTTGAGCCAAAAAACTTATTAAAATATAATATTATACATAAAATTAGCAAAAAAACTTTGGGACGGAACTCTGGAGCTCCAAAAACGGGTGTTTTGCTCCTTTTAAAATTATTTTTATTATACTTTTACTCTTTTTTTTAACTTAAAAAATAGGTCTTACTTTTACTTTACTTAAATAAAATTTTAACCGTTACTTGTACTTTTACTTTACTTAAATAAAAAAAATCACAAATTACTTTTATTCTTACTTACCTTAAATTACAATTTTCGAGGTTTTTTAATTAAAATAATCGAAAATCATTACTTTTTACAACAGTATTAGCAACATAAGTTGCTAAAACACGTTTCAGCTGGCGAGGGTCTTAGAAAACTGAGGGTTCACGGCCCAGGATTCACTATCGGATATTTTTAGGTTAAATTCAGCTTTTGGCTGGGGACTTTTACCCCGCACTCCAAAAGGTGGTATGTGGCGGATCATTAAATGATTGTCTTTATAGCTGACTCATGGATCAGGGTAATGAACCCAGCGAAACATTAACAACATAAGTTGCTAAACAACGTTTCAGCTGCCGAGGACTTTAGAAAACTAAGGGTGCATCCTAGGTTCTCACTACCGAATCTTTTTAGGTTAAGTTTAACTTTTGACAGGGGACTTTTACCCTGCACTTCAAAAGATGGTATCTGACGGATCCTTGAACGATTGATTGTCTTTAGAGCTGACTCTTTGATCAGGCTAATGAACCCAACAAAACATTAACAACGTAAGTTGCTAAAAAACGTTTTAGCTGGCGAGGAACTTAGAAAACTAGACTGCACCCGATGGTTCATGGGATATGATGCAGATGACAACCCAGGATAGCATGATCTTTGAAAAACGTATGGTAGAGTGTTTTGTTCTAAATTATTTTGTCACTTTAGTTTATTTACTTCTTTAATTGGTTTTTTAATTTATTAAAACTTTTAATTTACTTTATTTAATTGTTTTTGATTCATATAAAATATTTTTTAAAATATCTGATGACCATGGGGTTTTGAGTTAGAAATTATTTAACAGACAGTAGTTATATAATAATTTAGAGGGTGACATCAAAGTATATGTTCCATGGACGACCTGCCAACAAGGTAATAGTAATTTTAAAGAAAAAATTACAAAATTTAAAACAAGTGGGTTATGTGCATGACTGCATAAACAATTAAATAATATGCCTTTTTTACTTATGCAACAAAAAACGTGAAAGTTTAGCTAATAAGCGGAACTTAAAAAACTAAATGATGCAAAAAGTTCGTTGTGCTTCATTAAAAACACTCTCGGCACAAAATTAATCAAAATTTTTGACTGCAAACCAGTCAGTCAGAACCAAAATAAATTAGAAATCACTCAGTCAAAACAAAATAAAGTAATACAACATTTTCCATGAGATCGTTTTTGTTGTGGGCTCAGTCATTATAATGATACAATTCATATTTTATTAGAAAAGATGCTTAAACGTTGGCATTCTTCAAGAACAACCCCTTCCGGTGACCACCGAAACAATAGACTATTTACACATGGACGAACTACTAGTTTAAATCGTTATTTTTCAAGAAAAACCTATTAAATTAAAATAGTTTTTTAATAAATCTTAGACAAAGTGATAAACTTAAATAAATTATCATGATAAAACTCATAAACAACCTGAATCGTGGAATATAGATCTTAGTTTTCCTAAGCAATCCAAGCAAAACCTTAAAATCAAACAAAAGATTAAATTTAGCTTGATTCTAAGGTTTTGCTTAGGTTGTTTAGGGAAATCAGGGTCTAAAGTCCACGATAAATGTTATTTGTAAGTTTTATCACAATATTTTACTTGACAAATAACGGTTTTAAACAATCCTACTTTCCGGTGACCAGTTGAGTGGGTTGTTCTTGAAGAATGCCTAAACGTGTAGCTGTGTCAAATGTAGGATTTCACTTAAGACTCAGCAAGCTATTTTTACCATTTATATGCAGAAATTTTTTTATAAAAAATTATCTTGTAGCTAACAATTTAAATTTAATAAACCAAGCAAATTCAAACTTGACTTAATGAATGCAACAACTTAGAAATTTTAAAAGCATACAAGACAGTTTTTGCAAGCCTCCAAATAATTAAAATTTGTTTAAAAATGTTAATATTGTTATTGAATTTTTTAAATTGTTAGATTTTATGACACATTTTGTGTCCCTTTGTGAAAATTCAAACTACAAGCGTTAATAAAAGTCGATTATCTTTCCCATTTTTTCCCGGTATATGGTGTAATGAATAGCACGCCAGAGTCGACTTTGGAGGTTACGGGTTAAATTCCTGTATCAGCCAAATTGCTCAATAAATTTGGTTGTCTAAAATTTTTTCAGCGCCTAGTTATTTTCGCTTCTACTTTGGGTCGTCACATATTTGCACACAGATGGCCGATACACACCTCCGGATATGTATACCAGTGCACCAGTTCTACGATATATAGATATAGTTACGGAACGTTACAAGTGGTACCTCTAACCGCCCCTTGGATGGAAAGCCTACCTGCGGGATGCTAACGTGAGCGGTTTGAACCTTGGAACGGTTGGTTAAAGAAGCTTGCTGAGAGCAGCTTCTTCTTGAGTGGGAAGGTGTGACGTGGAACGTCTTTTCTGAAGTGATGACTCACAACTACTGGCGATTATAAGAGGTGCTGTAAAGTAAATCAAAAACAAGCCCGTGTGGTGCAGTGGTAGCACGCCAGACTGACATGAACAGGCCTGGAATTCAAGGAAAGGAGACCCGGGTTCGAAACCCGGTACGGATATTTTTTCTGTCTCCAAAAATATCGTTATCTTATCTCGCCTCCAGTTATGGGTCGTCGCAATTTGTACACTAAATCAATTGTAAAAAATATTACTTTAATTCGTTGTGGTCTTAAATATTTCACTTATTTTATAAAATAATAAGTTATCGTTCGGATTATACCTAGTAAAAAATAAAATTACAAGCAAAAAAGGTAAGTAATAAACTTAAAAAAAAACATCACTGTGGATTATCATCCCGATGGATTTTTGCATATTTAAGTTAATATTGAAACAATAAGCATTTAAACTGTAATATCTAAAGAAAATATCATCAAAAAGTCTCAAATTAAATAAAACAAGATCTATCAGAAGCAAAATAAAAGTGACCAAAAATTTTTTCTTCTTTAAAGTATTTTTACAAAAGAATGAATACGGAAATAACTATGAAATTTCTAACGCAGATGTAAATATTAATTTTCTCTATTAAATGATTATGGTTTAACGTCTTCTATAATATCAAATTAAATTTAAGGAAACTTGAATACAAGGTAAAACTTTGGAAAACTGGAAAAAATATTTTTTTTTTCAAATAAAACTAATTGATATATAAATGACAGAAACAAGAAAAAACAGTTTATTTATTCATGCAATTGTTTTTTGCTTTATTGTTTTGCGGGGAATTGTTTTTATATTATATGTTTTTAATATTCGTTTTTTAACACACTATAAATAAGTGGCTGAAACTAAAGCTTGTTCCAAATTAAGTCAGTTACCCTAAAAAAATTGGAGCAAAAAGAATGATTGTTTGACACGTCACTTGTTCTAAAAAAATTAAAAAAAGGTAGCTTATTTAATTTTGGCCACCTTTTTTTAATTTTTTGGATAAGTTTTTTCTAGTTTTTCATATCGACCCAAAATTTGGTCTAAAAATCAAACGATAGCTATTTTTGTTATTCCAATACAAAACTTTAAATTTTCTATTACACTTAAAAATCAGTGGAGGTTTAAAGTTTTTTGTCGTGGCCTAAATTAAGAGATGAGCCATTAACTTCGGCCACTTAGAAAAAACTGGCTATAACTATTGTCAAAACGAACAATAAAAAATTTTAAAGGCTGCAAATTTATCCTTAAGTATTTTTCTTGGTACATATAACTTAATTTTTTCCCGTTTGCAAACTTTAATAGTTATTAGCAAGATTTAAATAATTATATAAAAACCTTAAAAAAACAAGTTTTAATAACCTGTATTTTTTCGGCTTAAAAAACGTCAAAAAAAGTCAAACGAGCAAAAAATTCTTTATAAATACGATAGTACGATAATATTTGACAACAGCAAAGAACCGCAGGTTATTTCAAGTTAATTTTAAGGTGGCCCAAATTAACGGAATCTTAAAATGCGCAGTTAGTTAAACGCATTGCAAAGTAATTTTGAAGAAAATTTTAAAACATGCAAACTAACAATTTTGAGCTTTATAGAAGATAGTTTAAGATTATATAGAGCTTCGTTCTAAATTTGATGCAGCTTAAACACAAAGCAAAAATTAGGAAAATCACAAAAAATTTATATATTGTATAAAAATGCTAATAATGCAGAATAACAAAAATATAAAACTTTTGCAAAAACACTTTATTCAACATTCATCCAGTTACATGTACTATAGTGCTAGTTCTTTTGTGTTTAACAATTTAACAAATAGTTTAATTTAACAACAGTTTAATAATTTAATTTAACAAACTAAATTGGTGGCCGAAATTAAGGCCTGCCCGAAATTAAATTAGATACTCTACGTGTTGGGGTTTCAAACTAAAAACGTTTTTTTGACTAAAGATGAATTCTATCAGGGTGAAAATAGATGAGTGGTGAAGTAGCCACTCGTTCTTTGAGAAAATATCACGTGCAGAGAAACATATGACGCAACTAAGTAATAATTGGTTACATAACCGCTGAAAACTTTTTTTTTAATTTTTCTCGCTGGGGGATTTATTGTTTATTTCTTCCTGGCGGAACGCGGTTACGCCCTTAATTTCAGCCTGGAAGACTTTAGCTTTAGTTATTTCTTTAAGATCACAGGATCTTAGGAGAAATTATCCATAAAAAACTTCTTTCCGTTACCGCGGAAAAACCGTTGAGTATACGTAATAAATATTAATAGACTAAATATATTGAATTTTTTACGTTCGTTTTTTATATTGCAAAAGGCACGATATATTTTGATAAACATTCGTATTATATAGACAACTGACAGGTTTTCAATTCTCAAGGTTGCACAAGATATATAGCAAAATAATAAGCCCAACATTTGTTTGCTAACTTAATCATTGTTAAAATACAGAAATATAATAAACCTGCTCTTGTCATTAACATAATAAAACTCGTAAAACTTTGTATTTAATTGACGTTAAAAATCAGGTTTGTAAAAGCTCTGATAAAATGAATATTTAAAGAAACCTATTTAATTTTGTGAACACAAACTAAAAAAAACTTTTTATAAAAATTGCTAATGGTAGAAAATTTTGTTTAAACAATGAAAAATATTTTGGTAAGCATTGAATGAAATGAAAAACAAAAAAAAAGAAATCAATGTTTGTTATTAATATAAATTTTTTTAATTATTATTAATTATTAATTATTAAACCTAAATCAGGGAAGAGCGCGGAGCGCTCTTTCCCTTATATTAAATGGGTTAAGTCACTGCGCGGTTAACCGTTGTTGATGGCGTCATCGAAATCAACAAAACCTTTAATAGTTTTTTAGCCAATTAAAAATATAAACATTTTACATAACTAAAATATTACCCATATTTTTCTGATATTAAAAACCTAAAAACTTTTGCTAAACATACCTGAATTT
>JASAMX010032464.1:0-12114 GCA_030248175.1 Microlaimidae sp. YZB2_3 | reverse complement strand
TGTACTTAGTTATCATCATGCTTCCGGGCTGGTTCGTCGTGTTGAGCGATAGCTTTGTAAAATAAAATAGTGTAATTTCGGCACAGTTATTGCTGTAGGTAAAAACGGTTAAATTAAGTGATCGGGTGTTAAATTGTAATTGTAAATAGTTAAAAGACAACGTTGAAATGTGTAAGGGTCATAGCAATGCACTTAAACCCGATTAAAGGGGTCCTTTTAAAAAGTGCCGAAATTAAATGGACTTTTTCCCAAATTTTGCTCATTTTGATACCATTTGGCATTTTAGCTGTAACTTTTTGCCAGTTACACGTTGAACAACAAGTAGAAGTTTAAATTAAAGAAAGCTGTCTGGAAATAATGATAGGCTTTTAAATTTTTTAAAATGATGATTTTTTGACTGAGAAACAAACATTTTTTTAAAAAACTAATTTAATTAAGTAAAAAAACTACTTTTATACAGTAAAACTTTTGTGACGCAACGCAGTATCGTGAAAGCTTCAAAATGAGCTATCAAACATGAAATTCGGGCCATACAGTGAAAACTTACATCGGAAAAACAAAAAAGTGCCGAAATTAAATGCACTACCCTATGTCCAGTTGTACAATAAACCATTTTAATCAACTCACCTTAATGAATCGAATTTAAATAAAATTAAAATTTAATCATCATTTTCTGCTAATTTTTTGCGCAAACCGATTTAGTAAAATAGTCTTAGAAAAAACGAGTTTTTTGGTGTACAAAGTATCGCTGTGCGAGAAAAGTTTTATTGAGTGCACAGAAAATAGCTTGCGCGAGAAAAGTCACAAGTGCAACATTTCTTGTAAAATTTAGGTAAAAAATTCTCTGTCTAGCCGAAAATTCTCTTGTTTTATATATTTTTGATATTAGCAATGATATTAAAATAACTCCAATATATGCAAAATACGTCTTGTGATTATGTAGGCAAATAAAACCTAGCTGACCTCGATGATTTGCAGTATTGAATCGACTATTTAACATTAAAATCATTTAAAATTTTCCGTAAAAACGGTTTTATATTTAAGATTAAATACCATATTTTAACAATTATTTATCAAATTAAACAATTTGGAACAAAAATACAATTTTTTAAAGCGTGAAAGTTGACTAATTTATGTATAGTTTTTGAAAAGCAGGAATTAAAAAAAATTATGCGTTCCAATTCGTTTATTTAAAACTTTATAACCGCACAATTTTAATTGATCCGTTTACGTCTCTTATACAAACTTACTAGAGGTCAGCCAGATATAATTCAACCATAGATATCTACTGTCAAACTCTCATCTTGTAAATAAAATCTACAAACGGCTTTCAATACTCAAGATATCTTTAAATTTTTAGAATAAGGATTTGTGATTAAAATAAGGAATCTTAAAAAAATAAAGAGGCTTTAGAAAATCTTAATATAGCATAATAAACAATAAATATCCTAATATTAAAACAATTAAATTAGCTCTGTAGATAAAATCTTGTATAATATTTCACTCTCAAAAATGTTTAGAAGCGCTTTAAAATTTGCATTCTTAGGGGGTCCTTACCCCGGTTTGCCCCGGCTCATTTGACAGCTAAATTGCCCGGACCGGGGCCGGGGCCGGGGTAGAGAAAATTGCGTTTGCCGGGGCCGGGGCCGGGGTGGAAAAAAAGTGCCGGCGAAAGCCGGGGCCGGGGCCGGGACCCCGGTCGATCCCTATGTGAGATACTGTATGGTTGAGTCCAGTTTTAGATAGCATATTTAACAATTATTCTTTTCAATGTCCTTTTTTTAGATTTTGTTAATATTTACTCAACGACAATATTGGAGTCTGTCGGTATGGATATTGCCATAGCTAAAATGGTAACATCTGTGATCTTTTGTTTTGGCGCAACAAGCATGATCGTTTTCTCCTTTTTTGGTGTGGACAATTTGGGCCGAAAAAAACCAACAATAGTTTGCTTAATAATTGCGGCATTAGGCAATATATTATTAATGCTAAACAATTCCTACTGTGCTGTGTTAGGTAGAGTTATCATTTATTAATTTTAATTTTTTATTTAGGCCGAAAAAAATAAATAGTTTGCTTATGTTTGCTGCACAAAGCAATATGCAGTTAGTGTTGTAAAAAGTTACTTTTACTTTTACTTAAAGTAATAAAAGTAACGGATTTTGGATTACTTTTACTTTTACTTTTACTCGACATTTTAAATTTCAATTACTTTTACTTTTACTCTTACTCGACTTTTGAAATTTCAAATACTTTTACTTTTACTTTTACTCGGATTTTCCATTGCAAATACTTAAATTAATTTAAGTAAAATTTAAGTAATTTAAATGGGTAGATTTCCTATGGGCTTGTTGTAAAGTGAATGGCAGAAGACAATTTTCTAAGCCGCTAACACGCTAAAACCATTTATTTTGACTAAAAAACTTATTAAAATGATAATTTATACATAAAATTAGCAAAAAAATTAGAACAGAGCTCTGGAGCTTCAAAAACCGGTCTTTTTCTCCGTTTCAAAATTACTTTTATTATACTTTTATTCTTACTTTTACTTAAAAAAATAGACCTTACTTTTACTTTTACTTTACTTAAATAAAATTTCGACCATTACTTTTACTTTTACTTTACTTAAATTAAAAAATCACAAATTACTTTTACTCTTACTTTACTTAAATTAAAATTTTTCAAATTACTTTTACTTTTACTTAAAATAATCCAAAATCAATACTTTTTACAACACTATATCCAGTAAATGCTAAAAAAGTTCTACTATGTTGTGTTACGTTAATTTATTCCACTATTGGTTGCGGTCTTTTTATTGTTCTAAAGTCTGATCAAAAATAATTGACACTGGCAACAAAAGTTAAACTTTAAAACGTTATATCTCAAAATCGGCGCAACGGATTAATACAATGCTTACATCAAGTTATAGCTTAATTATTAGTTAAAAGTTTAAAAATATGTGTTTATCAATGACGGCCGAAACGGGAAAAAACCTGGGCCTCAAAGAAGCAAAACTTTTTATTAGTGAGAGTTAAGAAATGCCGCTTGACATGCTGTTATTAGAAACAACTTTTCCGAGTATTTCCTAAAAATTTAAGCACGGTTAAAACGGTAATTTAATTATTACGGTTTGAATGCGGTAGGTTTTTGTGTTTTTTCACAAAAAAAATTAACAGGTTCCATTTATTTGGTTTCAACATTATAATTTTTTCCGTTTCAGGTCTTGTTACAATAATTCTGGTTCATCATTGCGTATTGACACCAGTGGGTCATTTGATTACATCTGAAGTCTGTCCCCACACTATTCGAGACAAGGTGACATCGGTCGCCTGGGCGATAACTTGGACTTTTTCAACCATCATCGTTTTGTTTTTTGATTCCCTCTACAAAATGATAAAAGGGTAAGTACCATCGTAAATAGGCGAGTTTTAAAACAATTGCGTGTTTGGCAAGAGTCCACTTTTCAAAAAATAGAAAATATTTGAAAAAAAAAATTGCTGCAACCCCGTAATTCTTGGTAAGTCGAGGCTGTGGCGCAGTGGCACAACGTACGTCTTGCCTGAAGGTTAGTGTTCAAAATCCATCAAATTTCAAATTTGTCATTTTTGACAGCTTATTGTAAGCTTAATATTAGGTTTTTTTACACAAACATTATATCAAAATTCGTCATATGTGATAAATTTTAAATTTTTGATGGGTTTAAAAAAATTTTAATAAAAATTTTCGGCAATCGTGTTTGGCTCCGCTTAGCCCCCGTGGGGTCAACTCTTCAAAAAAATTTTTAGGTTAAAAGTAAGGAATAAACATTGGCGGACATTTAATATATATAAAAATATAATGTATAGTGTATTAGCGTGGCAAAAATTCGCAAAAAATCGCGAAAACGGAGCGCATTCTACGCATTATAAAAAAACTGAGAGATCCGTTTTCGCTCAAACTTTCAGAAAAAACTCAGAAAAGTATGTTTTAACAGCATACCAAACGGCATTGCTTATCTTATACTAATAAAAAAGTTTTGTTTTTTGTACTAGGTTTTTTTACCGCATCGGCTGTAGTGATGACGTCATTAAAAAACACTTTTTCCTAACCTTTTCAAAAAATAGCCAAGAGTCTGAACTCTGCTTCCATATATGTCCCGCACATATTTTAAACTTCGTTATGGATATATAACATTTCAAAGTTTGAGTTTTGTCGCCAGTTTGCATCATTTTTGTATAGACTATAGTTTATAAAAAAGGTTGAAATAAAAAAAAATTTATTTTTAGCAAATACAAAAACGTGTATTAACCCAGTCTTGTGATTGCCTCTTCCTAGGTTACAACCGTGAAATCTTTTTAAGACCTTTGTCCTACTTCCGTCATACAAAACTTTTTTGCGCGAGTAGTGCCCAGTGAGCGAGCAAAGTAAAATGATTAAAGCTGCACAGTAGAAATATGTGGATTTTTCTCATGGATACAGTGTACTAGGGTATTGCCACCATACAGCTTGAACCCTTTTAATTTGCTCACTCACTGGGCACTATTCGTGCACAAAAAATAATGTATGACGGAAATATGAGTTAGGTCAAGTGTAGAGTTTACCACGGTAAAGTTTAGGTAGATATTTGTCATACAAAAATACCACCACCGTGAAACCAAAGTTTCACCTTTGTCCTACAAAGGTTTCACAGTTGTTGGGGAAAACGCCATCACGGGATTGGGTTAAATAACTTTCACACACAGTATTAAGTACATAGAATTTATCACAGGCACACTACAAAAATAACACAATGTATTAGTAATATTTTACATATTAAAAAAACAATACACAAAACACTTGTTGGGAAGTCCAAAAGGGGGAGGTGAAAAATTTCTGTGGTAATGAGCAACAATTTTCTGAAACAGGATTATGCAATTTTTGTTATCAAACTAAATCCTTAACTATTGTAGTTTATTTTAAAATTTTATCATTTACCTTGTAATTATAGCCACTAAAAGTACAGTAAGCAGTAAATACTGCTTACTGTTCCAATATAAAAAGTTTCACATTTTTTTGCAAGGTTTGGTTGCCAGGTTTTTGACCAATCTTCTACATTTTCAAGATCCTGTTGTAAATTTAAAACTTGCTAATTTGTGGAATTTTTGTTATTAGGAAAATAATCTGTATGAAGTTTCGCGTCATCAGCGAATAATTTAATTTTTAAATTTTTAACACTATTAAAAATATCATTATTATAGATCAAGAACAGAAGTAGGCCCAAAACTAAACCTTGTGGAACAAAACTGGTTACTTTATAAGAAGAGGAAATGGAATTTTTGATAACATTTTGAATGTTCTGTGGGACAAAAAGGCACTAATCCAGTTTAGGAATTTTCTATTAACTTTGTATTTATTAAGTTTGTACAAAATTTTTTGATCGAAACAGTTTTAAAAGCCTTGGAAAAATTTAAATATATTACATTTACAGATTTTTTTGTTTTTTTAGAGCTTGAGTCCAATCATTAATTACTTCTATTAAATGCGTAACAGTTGAACTTTTATTCTTAAAACCATGTTGCAACCTAAATAATATTTTATGGAAAAAGGAATAAAGTATGTCACACACTAAGACCTCCATAGTTTTACTTTAATAGGAAGTTAATGATATTGGACGGTAGTTAATGATCTAGTTCTTTTCTATTTTTTAGTTTCTTTTTAAAAATAGGAATAATTAATGTTACTAGCCAATCATTTGAGTTTTCTGTTTCAAAAGATTTATTAAAGATTTTTGCTAAGGGTTCAGCAAGTACCTTTGCTAGGCGCTTTTGAAAAATAGCGGATATGCAATCAGGTGTTTTAGAAAATTTATTTGGTAACTTTTTTAAAGCCTTCAAAACATCTTTAGTTGTGTTTTTAATTTTAGTTTTTGGTTGAAATGGAAGAAAATTTCTATAATTATTGGTAAAAATGGAACTAAAATATTCAGCAAATATTTCAGCCTTTTAGAGTATTAAAATGCAAGGGTGGAACCATTTTTAATTAGTGCTGAAATATAACTTCTTGATTTTATTGTTTTATTTAAAAATTTATAAAAACTTTCTAAATCTCCTTCTTTAAGAATTTGATCTTCCAGGGGCCTATTTCATAAAGATTTTTGTAATTGTAAATTAATAAACGCATTTCTTATTGTTTTATTAATTAAAAAGTACCTACATAACTGTGGAATTTACGGAATTTATAAATTCGTAATTTTTTAAATTTTTGAACGCAATTTTATATTAATATACTTTTTAATAAAAAAATGCAAAAGAAAAATATTGCGTTTATTAGTTTATAGCTGTAAATTAATTACAAGAAAATTTTATGAAATAGGCCCCAGAGAGATTTTGTGATTTTTAACTGCTTCTTCATATTTTTTGGTAGTTAACATGATCTAGTTTTGCAACAAAAATTGCATAATCTTGTTTTAGAAAATTGTTGCTGATTACTACTTAAATCTTTCACCTCCACCTTTTGGGGCCTCCCAGCAAGTGTTTTGTCTATTGTTTTTTGTAATATGTAAAGTATTTACTAATAATCTTAAAATGTAGATGAAAATGAAGGATAATGTCTTTATTGAACTCATTTAAACGTTTCGACAAATTACAGTTGTCATCATCAGTAGGATCTAATAATACAAAAATTTATAAACATGACAAGAATAAATTCATCTGTTCCTTTAGAATGTATGTTGTTTTATTATGTATAGTTTTATTTTTATCCCATGATACCCTCTTTTTAGGTCTTCTTTTTTGTAAGTTTTATAATAGTAGGTTTTATGGTTTCCATACTAACGTTAGTTCTATAAATCCCATCGTTTTTTAATAAATTCTAATGTTTTTGCACCTGTGTACATATTAAGTCTTATTTTTCTCTCCAAAGTTTTGTTTTTATATTTTATCAAACATTCCAAAATTTAAAAAAACATTATTTTATTGTCAGCTATTTTCAATTTTCTCTTTTTGTTATATTCCATTATCAGTTTAAAGTTGGGTTTTTTTTTAAAAACAATCAAAATAATTTTATAAAAAAAATTTTTTTGCATGTTTTTATATTTCACAATTAGGGTAACTGACTTAATTTCGGCCACGCCTTAATTTCGGCCACCAATTTAGGGTGTTAGAAAATTGGCTTATTTTTAAAACACAAAAGAACTAGCACAAAAGTAACTGGACTAATGTTGAATAAAGTGTTTTTGCAAAAGTTTTTTATTTTTGTTATTCTACATTATCAACATTTTCATACAAAAAGTGAATTTTTTGTGATTTTCCTAATTTTTGCTTTGTGTTTAAACTGCATCAAATTTAGAACGAAGCAATATATAACCTTAAAATATCTTCTATTTAAAGCTCAAAGTTGTTAATTTTCATGTTTTGATATTTTCTTCAAAATCATTTTGCAATGCGTTTAACTAACTGCGCATTTTAAGATTCCGTTAATTTCGGCCACCTGAAAATTTAGGTGAAAGAACCTGCCGTTTTTTGCTGTTTTTAAATATCATTGTACTACCGTATTTATAAAAAATTTTTTTGCTCGTTTGACTTTGTTTTGACGTTTTTTAAGCCAAAAATAAAAATTGAACAAAAAATACAAATTATTAAAACTTGTTTTTTCAAGGTTTTGACATAATTATTTAAAGTCTTGCTAATAACTATAAAAGTCCCCAAACGGGAAAAATTAAGTTATATGTACCAAGAACAATACCTAAGGGTAAATTTGCAACCTTTAGAAATTTTTATTGTTCGTTTAAGCAATAGTTATGGCCAGTTTTTTGTAGGTGGCCGAAATAAATGGCACGCGCCTTAATTTCGGCCACTTTAAAAAAAAGGTTTAAACTTTCACTGATTTTTAAGCGTAACAGAAATATTCAAATTTTGCACTGGAATAACAAATATAGCTATTGTTTGATTTTTAGGCCAAAATTTTGGCTTGATTGAAAAAGCCAGAAAAAACTTATTCAAAAAAATTAAAAAAGGTGGCCGAAATTAAGTCAGTTACCCTAACAATTATTTTTTTCCATCCACATTGTATCTCCAACTAAAAAAAGTCTTATAAAATTTTTCATGTGTTTTTTTTAATATTTTTATAGTGTTTTATTACTTATTTTATATGTTTTAAAATTCGAGTTTTGTGTCTAAATTTGTTTTTAAACCTCGCGTAAATTTAGCTTTATTTTAAAACATCGTACCCCGTTTTCTTCAATTTTAAACAAAAAATGGTTTTACCCAATTTTAAAGTATTTTTGTTCATTGTTTAACCTTGTTTCAGTACTCTTTTAAATTACCTTTTGCTCCCTTTAAAACGTTTTATCTACCATCCTATAGTTTTGTTTTAATATTTATTCTTGTCACTGTACAGTTCTATATTTATTCTTGTCATGTTTATAAATTTTTGTATTTTTAGATCTTACTGATGATGACAACTGTAGTTTGTCGAAACGTCTAAATAAGTTCAATAAAGACATTAACCTTCATTTTCATCTACATTTTAAGATCATTATTTACTAATACATTTTATTATTCTTGTAATGTGCCTGTGATAAATTCTATCTGATTAATACTGTGTGTGAAAGTTATTTAACCCATTCCGGTGATGGCCTCTTCCCCAACAACTGTAATACCTTTGTAGGACAAAGGTGAAACTTTCGTCTCACGGTTGTAGTTTTTTTGTATGACAAATATCTACCTAAACCTTACCGCGGTAAACTCTACACTTAACCTAAGTCATAATTCCGTCATACATGATTTTTTCTGCGCGAATAGTGCCCAGTGAGTGAGCAAATTGAAATGTTTCAAGCTGTATGCTGGCAATATCCTAATATACTGTATTCATGAGGAAAATCTACATAATTCCACCGTGCAACTTTAACCTTTTTATTTAATTCGCTCACTGGGCACTACTCCCGCAAAAAAATTTTTGTATGACGGAAGTGGGACAAATGTCTTACAAAGGTTTCACGGTTGCAGTATGTGTAAGAAACAACTATAAATTTGAAAAAGTGGCGATTTCGCGCTTGTCAAAGATTGCTGTGAGTATGATTTTTTCAATTGACATTTCATGAAACTAAAAAAAAAAATGCAACAGTGCTGTGTAATTAGATCAATGTATGAACAAATCATTATCTTATGGTAGAAATTTTTATTTAGTGAGCAGCTGGCCAAACCAAATGCAAACTTTCTATAGTCCACATAATCTCCATCTCAGACTAGTCCACATCTTTTCTGTCTAAACATACGCCCGGGGAAAAATCGCCCCTTTTTCCTGCTCTATTCTTAGAGCATTTTTCAAGGCTAGTTATTATTTTTTAATAAAAAAAACGTTGAATTAATTTTGTCATCAGTAATGCAAGAATTAAAAAAAGAACTCTGTTGTATTGCCGTTTTCCGCGCGGTTGAAGCAGATGGCGCTGGGAACTGGTTCCGTTTCTGCCACCAATTAAAACCCGTCTGCTTTTTTTGTGCGGTTTCTATGAGGGGATGTTGATTGTCTGCTCTGTACAATCCTTATTGTTGCCAAAAGGCTGTTATTGTGCGGTTGGGATTTTTTATTTGTCTATTTTTCAAATTTTTATTTTGATCAATAAATCGATAACAAGGACCTAAATGAAAAAAGTGCTTCCTAAGAAAGTTGCGAAATTCCTTCTTCTTTCTAATTAACCCATATTTATTTTTGATCAATCAGTAACGAATGAGGAATATCGCTTTTAAGGATGGAGCGTTGGAATAATAATAATAAAAATAATAATAATAATAATAATAATAAGAAGAAGAAGAAGAAGAAGGTTTTGAACTTTAAAATTTACCCACGTTCTCTAATAATGGTTGGCGCGGCGCCACGGGGCTAAATCGCCCCATGGCGCTCCCGCGCCACCCATGATTACTTTTACTGTTACTTTGTGTTATAAAAATTGCTTTTAAATATTGCAATTTTTTTTGGGCTGGCCTGATTCTGCAAGCCTCACACAAAATGTCTAAAAAATCAAGAGGATCGTCATTGCAGCAACAAAAACAACTAAAATTTCCAAACAACAAGAAAGGCGGGAGCAAGAATCTCCAAATTCAAAGAGCAGAAGGCTGGAAGCAAACAAAGTACTTCTACTGCAAGATTAGAAGAATCTCTAAACAGCCGATATGCAAGACAACAAAAAGACAAACAGTCTACTGCAGCTGCAAGAATACAGGAGTCTCCTGATACTGCTTATCAAAGACGAGAAAAACACAAAACTTCTACTGCAGCTGCAAGACGACAGGAGTCTCCTGATACTGCTTATCAAAGGCGACAAAAAGACAAGACTTCTACTGAAGCTGCAAAACGACAAGAGTGTCATGATACTGCTTATCAAAGGCGACAAAAAAACAGGACTTCTACACCAAATACAAGATTAGAAGAGTCGCCTAGAACAAGAAATAAAAGACAGCAACAAAATAGGGATTCCACTGCAAATGCAAGATTGCAAGAGTCACCTAACGCAAGAAATGAAAGACAGTAAAGAAATAGAGAATCCACTGCAAATGCAAGGTTGCAAGAGTCACCTGAAAGGAGACTTGAAAGGCAAAAACGGGACAGAGAGTCCACTACTGTGGCACGAAAGTTAATACAAGAACACAAAGGACCTTACTATTTTAAAGCACGTCAAATAGAACAAATTTTTAATGGGAACCTTCAAGTTTCATACAACACCATTGGTCCTTTATTTAATGAGGAAGGCTTGCCAACCAAAACCTCAATACTATGTACATACTGACAAGCAATTAAGTGGAAAAAGGAACCTGCTGGAATGTGTTGCAAGCAAGAAAAATTTTCCCTTCCAGTGTTTCCAGATTATCCAGATCCTCTTAAACAGTTGTGGGAAGGACACCATCCTGAATCCCAGACGTTTCTTAAATACACAAGACAACTTAACAACTCTCTTGCAATAGCATGTCTTAAACTAAATCACCCTAGGGCTTGTAACTAAATGCTGCAAAAGCACCGCTTGATTTTTTGCAGGACCATCTTCTAAAAGTTCTGGATCAGGAGGTAATTCAGCTGTAATTGCTTGATCAATTTCCTGTGATGTGTGTAACCTATCATCTTCTCTTAAAATGAAAAGTATATGAGCATGCTGAAGACCTTTTTTTGGAAATTCCACAACGTGAATGTTTTCAGCTCCTTGTCCCATTATTTTTCCTTCTATAAGATCTTTCATAAGGTCTTTTAATTTAAGATTAAATACCCTAGCTACAATATCTCGTCTGTCTTGAGGCTTTTTTTGTGAAGCAAAGAATGTTGTATTTTGGGCCAATTGGGAATGCAGGTAAATGTAATGAACAAATCAGGCTTGTGATATTCTCTAGCAATAGCTATTACATTCTGAAAATGTTGATGCATGTATCTTGGACTTCCAGTAAAAGAGGGAGGAAGAATGATTTTTTTGCCTGAAAGTATGTCATCAGGATTGTTTGCTACAGCCAAGTCTTCACAAATCCTTTTGTAGGTTTCACTTCTTAAAAATGACTGATTTTGTTGTATATAAATAAGCCGCTGATTTTCTACTTTGGCATACATAACGCAAAGATATTCTTGAAAGAGTTTACGGCCTCGTAAAATGCTATATGCACCAGGTTGTCTATGCTGAATGTAAAATGAGTAGAACTGAAGTGGTGACCATATGGGAAGAGAAACACAAAACGAAGTGGATCGGCTGATCTGTGTGTATCAACCATTTCTTGAATTTTTCCTGTTCTTAATAAAACCACAAAATCTCTTTTTCCTGGTACTTGATCATTCATAAGCACAGGGATTTCTTTCAATCCGGGATTAAACCATCTGTTGTGCTCTCCAGAAGGGCGCTTTCGTTCATCAAGTACTAAGTTCACTTGTTGCGGATTGTCTTCGGCGTAAAATATCACAGGCTGGCATAAATTCCTGAATATAAGGATTTCATTGTTGTAAATGCTTCCGCAAAATTTTAATAATTTTTAAAATAATATTTTGTTCAGTTGGAGAGGTTGATGATGGCAAGATGACGGTTTGAAGTCTTTAATTTCATGCTCTCTGTCAGCATGTTCAGGATCTAAAACATAAAGCTGTGCAAATTTTCCTGGTAGTTGTTCTTCAGTTGGTTCAAGCCCACCT
>JASAMX010032462.1:0-13620 GCA_030248175.1 Microlaimidae sp. YZB2_3 | reverse complement strand
CAAAATTTCCAAAGGCCGTTAGATCTTATCGCTAAAATCGAAAAATGAGAATTTCGCAAAAAAAGGATGACTGATGAAAAAGGGGCTATAAATTTTATGAGTATCTAGAACTGCACTTGCACTGGAATTAAAGTGAAATTTGGGGATGGGAGCAGTGAAAAAACTTCTGAAAAATTCGAAATTTAAGAGAAATCAAAATTGGTAATTTCTTAACCAAATTTGGTTTTCTCCAACTTTTCCCGGGGCAGGTTTGACAGAAAATAGAACAAATAGCCGCATTTTTGTGATAAAGCTATTAAAATAAATCTTAATATTTTCTTAAGTTTAAGTAATTGTCATTGTTTAATAATGTTGTATGGTTTTATTTTTTTATGTTTTGTGTTGTATTACGTTGTATGTGTACAGGCCGGATTGGCAGGTTTTTATTGTCTAAAAATAGCGGTCATTTCTTTTTTCTCACAATATACACTGGCAGGGTAATAGCCGGTTGGATATCAATCCAATGGGTTACCTAGCAGGGGGGAGTGATACGATACATTGGCTTTTAGCGCTTGTGTTACTTCCCCCATGGCGGTCGAGCTTCCCCGCAGCGTGTGTACGGGAGTGCGTTCCCCCCGCTATGGGTAAAATTGTCATAGCTGCGATTCTCGCCTATTTTTAAACGCCAATAATTGCATAGAATGTTTTTTTCGTCCCCTAGATCGACTAATAAACAACCGCCCCACCGTCATTTCCACGCCTAGACCCGTCCGTCAGTCATTGGTAAATAACAATTTCGATCATTTTAAACAGCTGCTATCTACAGTACCCTAAGTTACAGTCCCGAGCTGAAATAAAGGTCATTTTTCAGACGCGGGCAATAGCCGTTATGCGCGACTCCGCCCCAATAAGCGTTAAAGATTTAGACATGAAGAGCCGGCCGCCCCTCTAAGCGCATATGCGCGCGCCCGCGTTCTAAGGCTCTTGCTGTTTTCCCTACATGAAGAATTCAAAACATTGTTTGTAAAGCATAAAAAAACCTTCAAACACAAAGTGTTTAACATTTAAAAATAATATTTATGTTACAAATTTAAAAAAAATACAAATATGTTTTATATAAACAAACGAGCCAGCCAAAACACCTCTATATTCCACTTACAAATATTTCTTATTTTCCTGTTCTTATGGACCTCGTCGCTATAACGCTTATGCGTTCATACGCTTATGTCCAACGCTTCTGAAAACTACCTTTATATCTGCCCGGGAATGTATGATTGGTGGCCCTGTTCCCCATTATTCTGGTAGTCGTCCTAAGTTAAAGAAAAGTGGCAGCTTTCTTGGGTTTCCGCCACAAGTCCTTTGTCTTCAGGTTGGTGGGTCTGGACATGTAGTAAGCACCCTGCTTGCAGTGGAGGCACCTGTCTGAAATGTCACTGTTGGTCCTGTGTGATATGAGTTCAGGAGTCTACAGTAACCAGACCTTAACTGCGCAAGATTTGTTCTGCTAGCTCTGTGTAAATCTTTTTCAGAACTGTCTATCTCTGGTCATTGACGGCCAAGTACTGGATAAGGAGCATATGCAGTGATAGCTGAGGACATGGTCTGTTTGTGTATGGAAGCTTTGGTCTTTTTGAGATTTTTATCACTAAAAGGGCTTGTGATATAATTCTCTACGGATGTTCGATAGGTGTTTACTAGGGAAAAAGAAAGTAAAAGAAAGAGAAAAAGAAGAGGGAAGGGAAAGGGAAAGGAAGAGGGGAAAAAGAATGCGAAAGAAAAAGAAGTAAATAGCAAGACAGAAGAGAAAAGAGGGATCATTTTTGTTTTAAAAAATAACTACAATAACTAAACGTCATAACATAAAAAAATCCAAGTAATACCTCAGTATTCGGAACACATGAATTGTAGTTTGCTTGGGAATAATTGTTCAAAGCATTCAAATACCACGTGCCATTTTCAGTGCAAGTATTCATTGCGAATGATTCTAAAATAACTAGCAGACCAGAATAAAGGTGGGCTATGCCTGGAAAATTTATTTTAGCCTCGTCTTAGTTTTAGTAGTAAAGGTCCTAAAATAATTTTTGCCTAAGCTTTAGTAACAAGTTTTAAAAACAGCATAGTACCTTCTAAAGTATTTTAACCTTGGCTTTTGCAAAACTAGAAAATACAAACATGTTTTAAAATTTGAAAAACTATTCTTTTTTTCTTAACATTCATTGTTAGGTTGATATAGTAAAAAACTCGACATTAAACACGCCTTTAAAGTTTACTTTTTAGCAGTATTTTTTAGATTCAGTTTGAAACTTAAAAGTAAATGCTTATTAAAAATGGTAAATTATCGAAGAAAATTATTCTTGGAATAAATATCAGAAAGAATCAAAAGATTTAAACATTTTTTTTAGAAACGTCTAAGGTGTATTTAAAAAACGCCCAGCGTATTCAGAAAGCGTGATCTTTCACAATACAAATGGGCAGTTAAAAATACCTAAATATTTATAAAAAATCAAATGTTTTCTATTTTATTTTGTCAACGCCAATATGTTTTTAGTTTTAATCGGTATATTTAATGTAAACTGGGGGGTATAGGTTTGGAATCGCTATTAAAAAAGCCATAAAATTTAACAAAATCGTACACTAAGATCACAACGCGCGTATTTTATTATTTTGATCATTTACTTATTTAAACCCAAATGCAATTTTAAGGACTAAAGATGGTTAATTCTGTATTTTGAAAAAGGGGGGAATAAAAAAAATTCGCGTCCTTTGTTTTAAAAAAAAAAAGTATTTCCCAAAATTTTAATTGGTCCCCTCATGTCTGCATTCTAATTTTCAGCGTCAGCCAGATATAATTCAACCATAAAAGCCGCGTTAAAGTCAAGAAAATTATATGAAATAATCATTGTTTTTGTTTGGTGACAACATTTAAGCCTTTTTTGCTATCTGGATCTGTAATTTTTTTGGCAAAAACAAAAACTAATGATTTGTTAGAACCGTTTTCTTCTGAAGTTATGCCAGCTAATTTTGGTTTTGCCACGCCTAAGCTTTAGTAGTAATCCCAAAAGATTCCTTAGTACTAAAGTACTTTAGCTTTAGCTTTAGCACTAATCACGGTGTAGTCAAGCGTAAAAGCATAAAAACGTTCAGGCGTACATTGTATAAATCGCCGTTACTCTGACATAAAGAGTCACAATCAGTATAAAATCATCGTGACTCTGACTCATTTTGTTTAGATTAATTGTGTGTTAAGATATAAAAAGAGTCACAGTTACGAGTATTTTACGACGCATCTGGCTCATTGTGTCAGAGTAACAACGAAATTAAATACAAACACGGTTACACTCTATTGAAAATTTTATCTTAATGCTTATTACGTTCCACTTCTATTTTATTTCTGGAACCAGTTTAAAATATTTCTATATTTTAGAACATGTAAAAGCCAAAGCCACAGATAAAAACCTTTCCAAAAACGCATTTACAATTGATCTACGTACAACAAGTATTATTTCGGCTGTAAAAATTAGCATACATCTAAAACTTTGATTAGACGTGCGACCATCGATTTTCGTTTTCTAAAAAAAAAACTGTGTTCCGAATTAGTCAGGGTGAAACCTTTTAGAATATATTTCTGAATTTCCTTACTTAAAATGTAGAATTTGAAAAATAAAGAAATCTAAGCAATATGTATATTTTAAACAGTACTGCTCATTACTTGAAGCTCCAGAGATTTGTAAAAAAACATTCAGGAGCAACAAACTATTTGCAACGATTGATTAAGAACTAATTCAATAGTTTTTAATTTAGTAGTATATTTTAGCTCAATATTTTTCCCACAAAAGTTTTGTATAATCAGCAGCCCTAGGTATATACAAGGAGAAATCGGGATTTTTACTTTTAGATTCTTTTTTTTTCAACTTTTATCATCATAAATGCATCACTCATAATACAACATTCTCATTTATTTAGGTGTTTTTTTTATTATTTATTTTACCTTTTGTAAATAAAAATACAGAAATTCCCAACATAGAGAATAATTTATGGCATACTATAGGCTAATAAAATCTAGCTGACCTCGATAATTGAAATATTGCATCCACTATTTAACAGCAAAACCATTAAAAATTTTTAACAAAAGCGATTTAATAATAAAGATGTGGTTAATAATAAAAAAAACCTGTGGTTTAGTAATCATTTACCAAATCTTTCAATTTGGAGCCCAAAAGCTAATTTTTGAGGTCTAAAGTTGGTTAATTTTTGTATTTTGTAAAAGGGTGGAATTAAAAAAAATCTTCATTCTTCTTTGTTTTTTTCTTTAAAAACGTCATAATCGCACAATTTTAATTGGTTCGCTTATGTTTGTATCCTAATTTACAAGTTCAGCCAGATATAATTCAACCATAGATTGATAAAGTTTCTTTAGTAACACAAATTTTCTGCTAAATGATTATTTTGTAAATAAAAAAATAACAAAATTTAATAATAATAACCGTAATTGGAGTATTCATACCTGGTGGAGGGTCCAAACCCTCTATCAAAGCGACACACGGTAGGCTAATGTTTTCATTCGGCGGAGTGGCAGGCCAGCATAACAGGGAGTCGAACTTCGGCGGGCACCAACCTAAAAATTTGTTCATTAGCTGGTGTTCAGCTAAGTTTAAAACATGCAGTTATATATATTTATAATTAAAAATATAGGCTTTTAACTTTAAATTTTGGAGAAAAAAATCCAGTTTTTAAGCGCCTAAAAAAAGTTTCTCTTTAAGCTCTAACGACGTTTAATTAAAGTTATGTTATGATCTAGCTATCAAATTGAAAAGAAAAAAATTCTAAACAAAAGGAATTTATAAACCGTGAACGAATTTTGATACAAACTTTTTTTACACACAATAAAAGATCTTCAACAGTTGCCAATTTATTTTTCCAAAAAAATGAGCCTGTATATTTATTACTGGTTGAAATTACAACCAAATTAAAGATTTAAGCCTCTTGCCACATAAAAAAAGATCAGAATTTTTGAAAAAATATTATTGAAATCTTTTTGTTTGTATATGAATTTAGCAGAAAATTGTTGTCTTAATTTAATTATAGCATGCCTGCAGGTATAATATAGTTTATAAGTTTTTTAGGGCGTGCCTTAATTAATGCGCGTCCTAGTTAAAGCCTTCAATGGTCCTAATTAGGGCGTGTAATGGCTTTAAGTAGGGCCCTCAGAAAAAAAGTACTTCATAATTTTCTTTTTTGAAATTACTTCAAAAATTATTAATTTTTTATTAAAAATTAATAACTAACACCTCTTAGTTTTATTCTAGTCACAAAATTTACAATTTTTTTTTTTAAAATTGATATAGTCACAATTTTGCCCAAAAAAACGAAGCATCTTTATATTTTTCTTAAAAATTTTTCTTCGAGACCTAAGTAAAGGCACGCCCTAATTAAGGCCTCTGAGTGCTCGAATCAGGGCTGCCTTTGTTAGGACTATGTGAGCTAATTAGGCTCATTGAAGGTCCTAACTAGAGCGTGCCCTATTTAGCATAAACGGAGAGCCCTAATCTTGACACGCCTATTTACACTGTAGGCATTAAATAAATTTAAAATATGAAGTGACATAAATTTTTATTATATTTAGACTATTATATTTTTGATTATACAGTACTGTAAATATAATTGCTTTACAGTTACATTGTTTTTATATTGGCTCTGTTTTATTTTGCGTAAAATACCTTTTTTGTGGAGTTGGTTCATGCAAGTGGCGTTCGACTCATATAGCGCATTTTGTTGAGCCTGGGCGAGAGCTTCGACGGAAAGATAGCACTTCATACTGAATGTCAATTAATTGTTTTAATAAATTAATTTATTAATTATTAATTAACAATTAATTATAAAGTTCTAGGTGTTAACATTTTTGCTACAGCTGCAACACAATACTTCAGAAATGTCATTGTTTTTTATGTAAAATAAAGTGCAGAAGTAAAATAGTTAAAATTCATTCACGAAGTGACTTTGTAAAATTATTCATTTTCCCGGTTTAAAATTCTTCCATTTCGTCGAAATCAGATACTGTGGTTTAAATAAAATGCAGCGCAGTCGTGTTTACGATTCGAAATTTTATATTAATAGTCCAAAAATATTAAACTTTTAGTTATGTTGAAAGCATTTTTTTTGTTTTTAGTTCAAGAAGCTTTCCCATTAAAATAATTTTTATTTAGGTATTTTCGAAATGGTATGTTTAGAGAAAAACAGCTGGGGAGTGACTCATCTGTCGTTACGAGCGATTGATCCATGGATTTCAACTATTGGAAGCAATTTATCCATTGGTTTCCAATCAATGGGAGCGATTTATTCGTGGGTTTCAACTAATATGCAGTGGCTTTGCCGTGAACCAAATTCTTTTATGTTTTTAAACCTGAAATGCTAAAAAATAATGAAAGTACTAATGTTTTATGATCATATACTAATCACAAATTTTCTTAAAAACTTTAAAACTTAAACAAACAAACAAAAAAGTAAATGTTTTTTTTTTATAAAACACTTTATAATTTGATTTTGAAATCACATCATATGTTACCTACCAACAACAATATAATTTTTGATAATACTTAAAGACTCAAACGATAGTTATTTTTGGCCCATAAATAATTAATAACTGGCTTAGAAAAATTGCCAAGGAATTTATATTTATTAATTTGGAATAACTCAAATTATAAAAAAAATCCCTTGATAAATCCAAAAAAATAAAGTTACGTGCCAGTACCTACGCCTGCATTAATTGTTCTAATAAAAAATATTTTTATGGATATAAAGCCGGTAGAAAATATGTGTTCACTGATAAACAATTTAAAATGATTATTTCACACCATATAAATACAGACAGAGTTTTTTTGAGTTTTTATAAAGACTTTAATGGTTTTAAAAGGTAAATTTGCTCTCGCGAACATTTGTAATATATGTTCCTAAAATTACAACTATTGACTTTTGCTAGTTTTTTGTGGTATTAGTGTGATTTAAAAATTTTTCAGCAAGTAAAAGTCATCATTTTAAAAGCAATGTGGGCTAGCGCGTTTGTAGTGACATAAAGTACTGTATGCCGCCAACATTTAAATTTTAACTGACCGATGTCATTATCTTTTCACAATAATCATAATCTGTTTGCGTGTTTTTATTCTTTTATTATTTCCAGGTTCTTTTAAATAAATTAAACTACGCCCAAAAATAATTTGAACACAATTTACAAATACATATATGCAAAAAATAAATAACGAAAACAATAATAATTATTATGATAATAACACAAGACAATAATTTCTTTCTTTAAGAGGAAACAATTTAAAACCACAAGGGAGAGACCAAATCTGATATAGGTACAAAATAGAAAAAAATTACTTATTTAAGACATTGCTTTGTAAATGTGCGCAATGTTTACAGTTTTGATAATTGTGATTTTCTAAACAAATCACCAAAGCAAAATTATTTACCGCCTCTTTATTTTTAAAGAAACACTGAGAATACTAACCAAATACATAATGCAAAAAAAATCCAGATATAATTTGCTTCGTTAAGACTATCTTTTAAAATTTGACGGTGGTGTTTCAATATTTATGAAACAAGATATTAAAGCATGTCACATTAGCATACTTTTAAATTTAACTCACTTTATGTTGTCGCAATAGACTTATATTTGGCGATACCCTACTACAGATTGTTATGTTTCTGTAGGCCCCTTAATAATACTTTTACTTATTCTTAAATTATGTTGTGAGCTGCTAGATTTAGGGTCGATGGAGCCTTGGGAACTTGGAGCTGGAACTTGGAGCCAAAAATAGGGAACTTGGAGCCGTAAGTGGGGAACTTGGAGCCGTAAGTTGGGAACTTGGAGCCAAAAATAAACATAGCTAAAACGTGTACCTAAGCCTAAGCGAAACCTAAATTTTACCACAAACCAATTTTTTTCTGAAAGGCTCCAAGTTCCCATTGCTCGTGGCTCCAAATTTCCAAAAATTTTCGATGGCTCCAAGTTCCCTGCTTGTGGCTCTAAAGACCCTGTACCAGCTGCTACAGCTACTTTCCGACACAAAATATCCTTTAATTTCATTTGGAAACTTTAAAATTACAGTTAAATTATGGAATAACTTTTTTGTGGTGGTCAAATACTGTAGCATCAATTTGTTCCAATCAATGTTTTCAGTGAAAATTAACTTTAAGTTGAATTGAATTAAATTGAATTTAAAAAAACCTATAAATTATTATAGCCAACTAATTATCGAATTTTATCGAGGTGATAGTTTTCCAGATTCGGTTTTTTTTTTGAAATAAGACATTTTAAAAATATTTAACAGTTAACGAAACTTTTTTAGTAATGGCCAGAACAATATTGACTTTTATACGCCCGCCATCCAACACAAAAAAAATTCTGAGACGGATTTTTTTTGTTTTTAAGGAAACAATTTTTCTCTTGATTTTAAGCAGGCAAATGGGGAACAAATGAACCCTTACTTGAAATTCAATTGATTTTGTTGGCTTTTTTAAGATTAGCCGGTTGGCTGAAACTCATTGGAATATAAGATAGCATATAGAAAAATTATTGATTTATTTGTGCTAAAAAGCAAAAAAAGCGAAACAATTTATAAACTGAATATCCAAAATACATCAAAGCCATTTTTGTAAAAAAAGAGGTCCTAAAACAGTAACTTATGACAGGGAAAATGCCTTTCTAAGGTCGTGACTCACAACCACTAGTGAATATAGGAGATTTTTGTAAAATAAAAAATGCCCCCATGGTGCAGTGGTAGCGTCCGGCCTTAGAAGAACAGGCCTAGAATTTAATGAAATGAGACTTGGGTTTATATCCTTGTATAAGTAATTTTCTTATGTCTACAAAAACAGTTGTGTTAGTCCTGTTCTTCTCGGTCCGAAGCGCTACAACTGAACCATATGGGCGTTTTAATTTACCCTAAAAAAGTCTTTTATACTCGTCAAAAGTTACATGTTACACCTTCCGACCGAAAGAAGAAGCAGTCCTCAGCGAGATTTTTAACCTACGGCATCCGTTGTATTAACACATGCGGCGTATGTGTTACAACAGCTCTTCGCCCATCATGTAAAGAATTGAAGGTGATTATAGGCTGGATATAGGTGTTTTGTGGTTTTTTGTTGGTTTGGGGGTGGTTTTGGGGGGTGGGGGGGGGGGGGGATCGGGGGGGTGCTCTTTTTTTTGTGGGCGTGGCGGGCGGGTGTTCGTTTTGTGTGTATTTGTTTGGTTGTCGGGTTTTTGGTTTTAGTTTTCTTTGGGTTTGTTTGTTTTATTTTTTTTTTTTTTGTTTCTTCCTTGCTGGTGGCGTGTTTTTTTTTTTTGGGGGGTTTTCGTGTTTGGTCGGGGGTCGCGCGTTCGGGGGCTCGACCCAGCAAAACGAGAGGCATTTTTAAGTCGCAGAATACAACATGTAGTACAAAATATAAGAGAGATGTCTTTTGCTCGTGCTGGTTTGCTATCCCCCCCCCCGGGGCAGTGAGTTTGCCCCCCGGGAGCCCGCTCTGGGGAGTATTGGACCCCCCCGGGGGTGTCGGATCCCCCGGGGACCTTGCCCCCCGGGGGAGCGTCTGTCTGTTTATTTTTTTGTGGAACGCGTCGCCGCGGCGCGGTTGTCTCGTTGATTGTGAACTGTTTTAGTTTGAGTATGTCGCCCCGGTTTTCCGGCCATTATCCAAAACACTGTTTTCATCAGTTTCCGTTTACGGAATTCATAGTTTCGATAAAAAATACTTTATTACAAATACCTATTTTTACATAATAATCGTTTCTACATCCGAGACCCGCCGCGGCGCTGTATTTTTCCCAAGTTTTTTTTTTATTTCGGGGGAGCATATACCTCTCCCGGGGGGTCTATACTCCCCCGGGGGGTCCCCGGTCTCGTGGGGGTCGTATGCTCCCCCCGGGGGGTTTATATACTCCCCCGGGGGGCTCTACCCCTCCCGGGGGGGGTTTATGTACCCCCGGGGGGTCTTTTTTGGCAACCGATGGTCGGAGCAATTAGCTGCTATTTTTTGTATTGAGTGGTACATTCTTCTCTTATATATTCTTGTTAGTACTGATTAAATCAATTTTCACACACAGTGTTTCATCAGAAACAGTTTTAGGGTTCTTACTTTCTGCTTTATTTGTTAATGATATGTCTGACGAATGAAAAGCGTTTGACATTAGGCGCAAATTGTTTTTTGTGATGATAATTCTATCATTCCAGAACAACATTATAATAACAAATGTTTTCAAGCTGCCAAAAAAAAGATAACAATTTAGGCAAAAAAAATCAATTAAAAACATGTATAGAAAGTTTTAGTATCAAAGTTTAGTCAATGCAATTCCGAATTAAACATTTTCATAAACTGATCAAAAATCCCACCTTAATGGATCTAAGTGTATAAATGTTTTTTTTTAATCTAAAATCAACAGAACATTTCAATTATTATTGCCAGAAAAGCGGTAATGACAGCATCTTTTTTACTGCTTTCAGAAAAAACTTATCTGCTTCATTAACGATTTACAAGTTTTTGCACGCCCTATATTGGATTGGTGTTTCCAGGTTCGGTTAACATTTTTTCAATTAACTTTAATTATTACCCTTTTTTCTTTTGGTCATACGTACGTATTGCAGAAATGTTTTTAGTTAAATATACTTCAGTTGTTAGAATATTAAACTGAAAATTGAAAAAAAAATTAGTAAGTTCTCTTATGGATTCTCAATTTTTAATTAGAAAAACTGCTTTAAATAATTAATTATTAAAGTAAATTGCTTAAAGGAGCACTGTCACAAATCAAATTCCTATAACGCCCGAACCGGACTGCTCCTTTAATACAGAACCGATTCAGCTAAAATTTAAAAATGTTGTAGCCTTGTAGTGGAGCACTCTAAATACCAAAGTTGAGTTAGGTAGGTTTGGTATTAAAGGAGCAGTCCGGTTCGGGCGTTATAGGAATTTGATTTGTGACAGTGCTCCTTTAATTTTATTCATAATCCGCCATTTTGAAATTTCTGATACAGCCTATCAAAAATGTACTGTATTAATTGATAAGCAGGTTTTATTTCATAAAAAAATTGACGTTAAAACTCTAAAAATGGTAAAGAAGGAAGATTTTTAAAAACTGGAAGCGAAGAATAAACAACTTCGTCAACAAGTTGAAGCGTTAGAAATTAATAAAATGAGCCTCGAAAATTCAAATAAAGATTTGGAAAAACGAATTGAAGCTGTGAAAGCTAGTAAAACGGTGAATAAAAATTCGTAAGGAATGTCTGCGAAGCCGTTTTTACCCGACTTCTTCCATTACTCAAAACATACGTTAAAGAAATGGAAGAAGCAAAAGACCTTGCAAAAATGTGGCTTGTTTTGGGGCTCTCTGAATCTGATTCTCCCACTGAAGAAAAAAAGGCGGTAACGGATCTAATTGAAACGTTGAACAAGGAAGGGAAATCGGTAGTTATAGCAGAGCGCTTCCGAATCGGCAGGAAATCTGAGAAATTTCCATCGAGGCTCCTGAAAATTTGGCTTGTCTCAAACAGGGTGAGAAATATGCTGATCGGAGCAGGAATCACCCGTAGCCGCACTCATAAAGCGAGATTAACCAAAATTAAGCAAAGATTAAGTACTCTCTCGTCCTAGTTGGCATTATTAGCTACCTTTACATCTTAGTATTTGATATTTTACACACAAATTAATAAAAATTCCTCACTTCTTGGCAACACGTAAATTTTACTAAATAGTTAGTAATTTTCACTAAATAAAAGGCAAAAAAGAAGTTGAAATGGTTTAGTAATCATATCGCGCCATTTTCTATTCTTTGTACATATGTAATCGCTCGAACATGTTCAAGTTTGCGGTTTGTGTGAAAACTAATTGAATGTCCAAACAAACGACTTAAGGACTACTGTTTTTAAAAAGCGTCGGAGTGTCTAAATACTCTATATTGTCGGATTGTCTTTAATGCGGTAAGAATCAATAAGTTGTTTCATGTAAATTGTAATATAATTTTTTTATTTAATAGATTTAATATTTTAAAAAACTTTGGTAGTATAATTTAACGATTTATCCTGCATAATTTATTAGGTTTGTTTTTTAAGTAATATTTCCACTATGTCTTTTATATGCTTTTTATATGTCTTTTATTTATTGTAAAAAATCCATTTTTGTCAAGTCATAACTACTGAAGTCCCCAGTATGCTCGAGATAATTGGTTGAAAAAATTCTTGTGGGCTATTGGGGGCAGGGGTAAGGTTTTCTCAAAAAATTATCAACATCGAAGACAAAAGTTTGACGCCGCACCGCACCTTTAAAATACTTTCTTAAAATTTTATTGCGCTTGGTGCTGCTCATCAATGGATCTTTTAAAACTTTCTTACTATTTTTAAACGATGTTTATAATCTTAACAATGGTTATTGATATTTATCAATAACCATTTTGTTAACTTTTTTGTGCAGGTGCCGGGTTTTTATTTTTTTATTTATTATATAGTGTATTGTAGCATATCTGTTATAATAAATACACTTTTTTTTGGTAAAAAAAGAAAATCCGTCACTATGACAAAAAGTGTTAAGTTTGGGAAGTCGTTTTGTTTCTGAGACATTTAAAAAAACATCAAATAACATGACAGAAAGACAGAATATTAAAAAATTATTGGATTAACTGGATTATTAACTGGATTAATAAAAAAAGTTTATCAATTAAAAGAAGAAAACTTAAAAAAAAACGATAATATTCTACAGAGGTTTTCCTGTCACTGAATATAGAGCTCCAGAGCTCCTGTTATTTAAAGCAAATAACTCGGGAACTTTGCTCCTTACATGAATAATCTTAATTTTATTTAATTTTGAAATCAGTGTAATGTACCTCCACTGTTCGGAGCTTCAGAGTAACCCCTAAAATTCCGGAACTCCGTCCTACATTTTTAAAAATCTTATAACTTATCAAAGAGTTATGTCACATAGTATTTTATCAAAAATATTATAAACCGAATTTTTTTAAAACTTAGAAAAAATAGTCTCAAATGCAGATAAAATAACCTTTAAGACATTTTTTAAGCTTAAATAAACTTGAAATATTGTCTACTTAAGGGGCGAAATTACTTGGTTTCGGACCTCCCTCCGCTTTTAATAGCCGGAGCTATAGAGTATGATATTGAAGGGTAAACATATCACTACTTAAAATTAATTTTTTGAAGTAATTCGATTGTTATTAGATTTTAAAAAATTACTTTATACAAAAATTTCTTAATTTTTAATTATTCAGTAAATTAGCAAAAAAGAACACAAAAATCCGGACAGGAGCTCAAAAATAAAGCTGGGAGATCTATGAATGAATATTATTACGGTTTTAAAATCAAAAAATAAAGATCACGTTTTTATAAAATTTAATTTTTTAGGTGTTCTATTATGCAAGTTCTATGAACTTACAGTATCTACGAAAATCTGAAATCAGTGTATGGCTTTCTGAAACTTCTTTGTCAAATGAAAAGTACAATGGGAAATGGAACTACCGCAGTTAAAATGATTCTAGCGATTTTGAGACTGCTAAAGCTCGTGCTAAAGAAGAATCCAAAGTTAACGCAAAACTCTGAACCTAAAACGCAAGACGTTAAAGCTTTAAAGTGTAACTTTATA